>VACF01000437.1:0-252787 GCA_006891605.1 Pleurozium schreberi | reverse complement strand
AAAATTAAAAAATTTTAAATTAAAATTTTTTCCCACTCCTCACCCACCCTTTGTCACCCTCCCCTTCTTGTAATTTTCAGGGGTGGGTGGGAGGGCAAACAATATGGGATATTGCATATTACATATTGCACTTGTATTTGTACCGTATCAATACCTATATATATTCCAATACATATCAGTATCAATATTAGTACCCATATCAGTACCGTATCAGTATCGTATCAGTACCGTATTAGTACCCAATCCCGTATCTGTATCCGTATTCAAATTTTTTTGAGATCAACGGTTGTGAGGGGGGGGGGGGTTGTAATTTTTTTTACAAAATAATCAACGGTTCTTGTTTTTTAGCAGGGAGGGGGGGTGGTTGTAATTTTTTTTACAAAAAAATCAACGGTTCTTGTTTTTTAGCAGGGAGGGGGGGGGTTTGCAAAACTTGTGATTGCCACTTTTCAGTGGATAGTTGCTTTGAACTTTTCACCCAATCTCAACAATTTAGGCATCATTTGCAAAAACTCTAATCAACTTTTGAAATCTGACATGAATGTAACTAATAATGCACAATGTATAATTGTCAAGAAAAAATTTAGTTCTCAAATTACATTCTAAGAGGAGTCAAACTTTGTTAGTTACATTGGGATTACTTCAAGAAAAAACATTTTCTTCTAACTTCAAGCCCTATTATCTTGCAATTCAAAAAGTCAAGTTCTTGAAAATTTTCCCAAGTATTCCAAATGTTTGTCTCTAATTTTTCACTTTTTGGATTTCAAATAAAAAATTTCCTCATTGCATAAGAAATCATCAAAAACTAACTAGTGTATTGCCAATACATTCAATCGCATCTTGCTTTAGAGTAAGCTAGATACTATATTTTCTTTTGAAATTTTTCATGGGTGACCCTAACATCATATAAAATTCAAAATCCTCTTCTTTGTTTAATGCCAAAATTTTATTCCAAGAGGGCTCTAAGTTTGCTAATTGTATAACTTMGCAAGAATGAAAAAAAAGATTTTCCTCACTTCAAACGTTATAATCTTACAATATGCATGGTCAAATGATATGAATTTTTTCACACATTTTGTATAGTTGACATTCATATGAAAATTTGCATGAAAATTTTGTATAGTTAAAATTCCAAAAAATTTAATTAATTTTATATTTTGGACAACACATCAAAAATTGGTAGTTTTGGACTTTTCTTCTTCCAAAACACCCTTTGGCCTTAGGGGGTGGTAACAAGTTTACCATTGAATACTTAAGAATTTCCAATGAAACAATTTTGTAAATTTCATTCAATATGTGTGTATTTATTACATAAGACTTCAAAGATCAAAGTTAAAGGGACTATAAGCTCTATCTTCATGTTGTACAATTTTCAATTTGTTGAACCCACTAAAGTAAACCTCCCTATTCATGCAATGTGATAATTTCTTGGCACTTGTTGTCAATGTCTTACATTTACACTTATTCTTTTGGATATATACACTATTGGTTTTGTGGCACAATTTCAATCAACCCCCCTTGGTCATAGATTTTTAGATCGTGTTCATTTTATCATCCACATGAAATCATATGTCCACATCTATACTCATCGTATTATGAAAAATTTACAGAGCCCTAGTAGTCAAGGCTAACTTATTGAAAAAACTTGTACTACACGATGTTTTTATATAGCCTAATTTATATATAATAAAATATATAGCATTTTTTGAACCTATGGTAACCTTGCATATTATATAAATATTTTTTCCTTTGAATTAAATGGACCTTATCTTTTAACTCATGTAGTTTTCCAAATATTGGTAGTGATCTCCTCAAAGGTCTAGTGTCAATTTTGGATACATAAATTTTAAAGACAAATTTTTTCTACTTGTCTCCAAATAATACATGTTGAGAAAAKCATGAATCTCCTTTTTTTGAGTCTTGACAAGATTCAAGAAAAACTTAAATAGTTTAATAACAAGAAACACACTCATAATTTTTATTTACATGATCTTAGATGTAGTTACCTTAGAGCATGACTTGCGGGTCATTACCAAATGGGCTCTATGATTTTGAAATTGGAGGGTTGCAAATTTGACGAAAAGAAAAGGATGTGAGTTCTTTAGGTAAACAACCATCTTGTCCTTGAGACATCAACTTCGAGAAGGGGGAATGTTTAGAGAAAAGCATTAAATAATACCTCCACAACACGCAAAAAAGGCTCGATCATTATTGAAATGAAAATACTTGGAAAGTCTTCATGCGTTTCAAGAAAAAAGAAAAATCCTTGGGAAAATTCCAAAAATGACTGTTGTATAGAGGGGGCTATTTTAGTCTGCAATATGTAGGCTAAATGGCGTGTGGATCCACAAGTTCTTGCGAGGCCGCGGCAATGGTAAGTCGCATGGAGGGTTGCAAGCGACTCTTGCACATATGCAAATTTCTCATTTGACGGGGCAGATTGCGTTTTTTGGTGGGCATGCGCTCAGGATCAACGCGAAAACTTACAAACTGTACTTCTGATTGTGAAATGGTTCTTACCTTTTGTGAAAAAATTGTAATCACGACCCCCCATTAGTAAGTTACACTTAGGCTGTCAACTCAGTCTTGATGGTGGCCTCGCTACATCACCATCGCCATCACCAGCTCTGCGGCTCCCCGTCCCGTCGCATTTCCGTTCACTGTGTCGTGGTTGCACCTCAATTACTCTCCCGTCGTCGCCACTCCCATCGCTCTGCTTCTCTTGCCCCTCTCAGCCTCGAAATTGGTGCTCATTTGGTCCACTTTCTTTTCCCTCTCATTCTTGCATGACTTTTGTTTGCCGTTGCCGATTTTTTATAATCATGTTGCGCTTCGACCTCACACCGTGACATTTGTGTGATGTTTGTGGAGATGCATTTTCTTCTTCTTTTGATGAACCTGGGATTGATGTTTCTTTGAGGTGAAATAGGTTATTTGATGGAGTGGTGTGAGCTGCATGGATGATTAGGGCGCCGTTCAAGAGGTTGCAGGTTTCAACGTTGATAGTACTCCATTGTATACGGTCAATCTGAACGGAAGCAGCAGCAGCAGCAGTTCCAACGATACAGTTCCTGTTTCTGGCAACTCAATATTCCGGCGAAGCTGGTGTATTGCGATACAGGTTAGGGATCTCTTCCACTCTCTGCACTGTTTCTGTTTTAGATAGACATTTATGGCCAGGGTGGTTTGGTTTTAGGTTGATCGATTATTGCGGTTGTAATGAGCGTGAATGGCATTGTTGAGAATAAGTTTTGAGATTTTGAGTGATCCTTGTGTGCTTGCAAAGCTCTTATTATTTTTTGTAAATTCTGTTGTTCTCATTTTTCTTGCTGATTGGTAAAGCGTTGTAGTAGTGTGCATTCTTAACGCATTTGGTTTCTGACGGTTTCTTGCGTCTGGCTGTAGAAATGTGCTAGGCAAGCTTACTTTAAGGAATTTGATATCATCTTTGCAATTCTTGTTGACTTCCTTGGTGTACACTGTAGAGAAATTCCATGTTTTTGAAATCACATTGCTGATACTGGGCCCAAGTCACCCGCAATGGCTGTCTCGGGGAAGGGGAAAGGGAAAGGGAAGAGATGCGACTCCGACAAAGCGAAAAAGGTCCCTGACAAAGGAAAGAAGAGTGTTCTCGGCAAAGGAAAAAGCATCATGAGGGAGGACGATGAAGAAGGTAATCTGAAAGTTTCCTTATGCCGCTTTTGGGCATCTTAACTATTTTTAGTTTCTTGCGTTTTTATATTCAGTCATTGGATGCGTTGAGAGTTTCGCATCTAGGTGTTTGTGGTGCAGAGGATTATGAGAATGATGACTACATAAATGATGACGCTGAAGAAGAGTCTGGGTATAGTAGTGGAGAGGGCATCAGGGTCACAAGGAAGAAACGACACAAAAGGTTACATTTAAGCCTTTGAATTCTGAAATGTTTCTCGCTTGAAATACTCAGGACGTTCACTAAATAAGTTTTATGGATTGTTATTTTATTACCATAATTTACTGGTTATGTAATGGCAGAATCAAAGAGCGCTTTGAGCTTGAAGAGGATGATTATGATCTACTTGAAGAAGCAAACGTGACAGGATTTCGTCGTCCTGCTAACCTTGTGAGATGGTCGCCCTCCTTATTTGCCATAAGGGTGGAGTCTGGTTGGCAACTGCTGTTCATCTAGGCTAATCTTAGGTTCTAATCCAGATTCCACAGGTTACTTTGACCTTTCTCAAAGTTATTTCTTCAAAGAAAATTGTTTTGTCACTGATCTTGTACGAGTTTCTCACATGGACAGGGAGGTGAATTCAAACGGCTTAAGAAAGCTGGTCATGTTCCTGGGAGAAAGAGTTCAGGTAGTAAAATTTTTTCCTTTCCTTCTCATGCTTTGAGGAGTATGCATTGTTTCATTGAATTAAGGTTTGGACTAAGAGTTATTCGTTCATGTTCAACTAGTGCTCGAGTGATTTGGAATCCAGTGGCATGTTTTGGATATTTAGGGACCTTTTTAATAAATGACAGGAGCAGTGCCTGAGGAGAAAGGCGATGAGGAAGGGGATGAAACGGAGGATGCAGAGGAGTTAGTAGTGGTGTACTCTGGGACCTCTGGTCGAGTTTAGAGGTTCCTTGTTGATTCGTGTTTTGTTAATGGCGTGCTCAATCTAGGCCCTCTGATTTATTTGCATTTTTTGGTGTTYACTTGTTAGTTGCTATCCTATTATTAACTGTTTCAGGCTGTCTTGAGCAGTTGGCTGTGGAGATCAGCTCAGAACCATCAGTGAGGGAGTATGTTCGGACTTTCTATTCAAAAAATGCAGTGGTTACCACAAAGCCGACTCCAGCGGGAATCGACGTCATCGACGCTTTTCACCAGTTCGAAGGTGTAAAGTGGATTAATGACAAACCAATCAGTGCATTTGAGGATGAGCAGTGGCTTCTCATCCAAAAAGCCGAAGAAGAGAAGCTWATCGATGTCACAGTGAAACTACCAAAAAAATCCATTGACAGTATTCTTTTTGACTGTGAGCAGTTGTTCTTAAGTGATGGAGGAAGTTGCACAATAAAAAGTTGGAATGATCAAAGAAAGCAGATCTTGCAGGAAGCAGTGGTGACGCTCTTGCTCCCAATAATGGAGAAGGAGACTCGCATGATTCTGGTCACCAGGGCTAAGCAACTGYTGGTTGCTAAGTGTGGTTTGCAACTGTGGAACAAAGTCTCCGTTGCACCGTATAATCCAGCAAATGGTGATACTAATCAAGACAGGTGTGTAAATTTTGCTTGCAGTCGTTTTTTCGATTCTATTCCATCTTCATTTGGGAAAAGACATATGAGTGTGCTTGATGTTTATTCTTCGAATGTGTATTCGTTCAGAGTTTTTTGCATTTTCTACTGGCGTTTTCCACCGAGAATTTGCTTACTCATGTTCCCTAATTTAACCTAGTATGTCTTAGACGGAGTCCTCCTATTGAGCCTTTCTCAATGGCATGTTCTAAACCATTCCCCGTCCTATTTMCTTTCTCACCCCGCTCATGATGCTTCTCGGCCATGTTGTTTTCTCTCGATTTAAGTCTTRTCACATTTATTGTTTGTCGAACACTGCAAACAATGTGACAGAAACGAAGATGGCCCAGCACTTCGTGTGCTGGCATGCTGTTGGGGTCCACCTAGTGCTGGGACGACTTTTGTGATGCTGGATGCTGCTGGAGGGATCTTGAACACAATGCATACTAGATATTTAAATATCAAAGCTGTTAGTCCTGAACAAGCCCAGCGCAAGGAAAATGATAAAGCTCGCCTGATGAAAGTACTTAAAGACTACAAGCCTCACATAATCGTTTTGGGAGCTGCMAAGGTTCAGTGCCGGTACCTCAGCCAAGACATTTCTGATGTAAGTAACAGTGCGTGCATTCATGTCATGTGGTTGGTAAATCTTAAATTACTGAACGTCATAATGGTGGGATATGGTTATTGTTTATACTCCCGAACGAATCAAGGGCTTCAGGTTTGTTTCATTGATTAAGATGGACATGTGTTGCCTATCAAGCAGGTGYTATCCACGCTTGTCGAGGAGCATGCTGGAGATTTGGCTGAGGGACTAGACAAAATTAAGTTGGTTTACGGAGACGAATCCATTCCGTCCCTGTTTGAGTCATCAAGAATATCTCAAAAGCAGCTMCCTGGGCAGCCAGGTGCAGTCTAATCTTGTCTTGCTGTTTGTGCATACATTGCTGACGTGTTCGAATTATCTGCTAGGATTGCAATTGTTTCATTTTCGTTAATGGATCGCTAGCTCGTACTRTTCGTTATATATTCTAAGTTGCGTAGCAGGTTACTCATTTATGTCCTTTAAGATATCTAACGAATATGATGATATTCACAGGTACTGTTAGACGAGCAGTTGCGTTGGGCAGGTATCTGCAGAATCCTGTGGCAATGGTAGCGTCATTGTTTAGCCCGAAAAGGGAGATTCTTTCAGTAAAGTTTCATCCGTTGCAGAGTTTCCTCAACGATGAGGAGCTGTATGAAGTTTTAGAGCGCGTGATGATCTCAGTAGTAAACCAGGTAATTTGTCTCAAGTGTCAGGTTATGTACCTTGAGCGTATGTCAATATTTTGGTTTGAGCGGAGCGGAGGTTCAGACAGAGGGCGTTGGAGTGAGAATGCAGGAGGTAATCGGAGCTGGGGTTCGGGCAGAGGGCGTTGGAGTGAGAATGCAGGAGGTAATCAAAGCGGAGGTTCGAGCAGAGGGTGTTGGAGTGAGAATGCAGGAGGTAATCGAAGTGGAGGTTCGGACAGAGGGCGTTGGAGTGAGAATGCAAGAGGTAATCGAAGCGGAGGTTCGAACAGAGGACGTTGGAATGAGGATGTCGAAGGTGGAGGAGAGGAAACTAATCGTCAGGGTTCCGATCAATGGGGTTCTTCATCACCTGCGAAGCGACCTGCACCCAGTAGTTGGAACAAGGAAGTTACTCCAGGCGTTTGTGACGGCCAAGATGGAGGAAATCCTGCAAGCAACATCGTTACTGCCGATGATGCATGGGGTAATGTGACAAACTCAGCTAGTGGGGGAGGAGATGGGTGGGATACTGTACCAGCAACAGATTCAGGGGGTTGGGATGCCGTGCCAACTGGTGACAAGGACGGACTCAGCAGCCATGATGTAGGTGGAGGTGCGGACTTGAATCAAGCTGGTCGAGACAGACGTACTAATAGCAGAGGCCGCGACCAAAACTCCGCTCGACGACAGGAGAGTTCCAGTGGTTGGGATTTTGGCTTGCCACCATCTGCACCGTCAAGCATACCTGTCCAGAAGAATTGGGGGGATCAGAGCGAACCTCCTGGTTCAACTGGTGATGGATGGGGAGAGAACCTTGGAGAGAAAGAACCTGAT
Organism: Pleurozium schreberi; assembly: GCA_006891605.1. NCBI lineage: Eukaryota > Viridiplantae > Streptophyta > Bryopsida > Hypnales > Hylocomiaceae > Pleurozium > Pleurozium schreberi. The sequence goes on along the minus strand of VACF01000437.1, from coordinate 245,413 downwards.
GCAATAGCAGCTAGTGGAGGAGATTCCGGATGGGGTGAGCCAGAGAAGCAGAAGACTGAATCGTCTGGTCCCGATTGGGGTGCGGTTGACGCCGTTGCCGATCCTTGGGGTTCTGTAGGGGGTGGAAGCAGTTCTGGAGGATGGAGCCAACAGGGAGCAGCGGCAGGTATGTATTCACAACGTTCGTCACTCGTACCTTAGATTTAAACTATGGCATCAGAGGGGGGACTGACATGTTTCCCAGATGTTACCTTCGTTTGTGTAGCATCAGGATAAATATCTTACTCGTTTGTGACACCCCAGACCCCTCGGCTTTCCCGTGTTACATTTTTATAGTATTTCATGTGCTAGGAATACATGTTGCCAAATTTTGAATGGTTTTGAATTTTAGAATTGATATACAGAGATTCCAAARATGTATTCAGTTTTATTCTGGATYTTTTATGTTCTTTCACTGATAATGAAAGTGGACAATCAGGCAACGATGAAGGACGGGACCGTCAACAGTCACAAAGCGGTGATGGGCGCTGGGGTAATGGAGGGGGTCGAGGCTCACAGAACGATGGTGGTCGATGGGAGAGCCGAGAGGGCCGTGGTGGTGGTCGGTGGGAACGCCGAGAGGGCCGCGGTGGTGGTCGGTGGGGAAGCGGAGGGGACCGTGAGGACCGTGATGATGGTGGTCGATTGGGAAGCCGAGGAGGCCGTGGAAACCGTGATGACGGTGGTCGATGGGGAAGCGGAGGGGGCCGTGGGAACCGTGATGATGGTGGTCGATGGGGAAGCCGAGGAGGGGGCCGTGGGAACCGTGACGATGGTGGTCGATGGGGAAGCCGAGGGGGCCGTGGTGATTCACAGAACGACGGTGGTCCAGGGAGCCGTGGTTCACAAAACGACGGTGATCGATGGGCAAGTGGAAGTGACCAATGGGACTGACCACTGATAACAGGTATAAACCAACAAAAACTTAAGGATTTAGTGGGAAGATTGGCAGACTCTAAACTACATCTGGCCATCCAAGAACGTTTTTTGGCAAGCTTCTTTCCACAAAGTACAGTTTGTGCTAACAGGAGTGTAGCTCTTGTAAATTTTCATTTAGTTTGTGCATACAGGRTAGCAGGAAGGGCTCTTGAACTTTCGAGAGTATTCGATGGCTTCGGTGTTCACGCTCACTTATACATGCTGGGGACGGAAATGCCTGTGACAATTATAATATCAAGTTTTGCTTTTAACTGTACCGATTCCCTCAGCCTGATCTTGTGATTGCATTACTGCTCCTGATCTACCTCGACCGAATAGAGGAATGGAGTATTCAGGAAGGGAAAGAATGCCCCTTTTTTTGAGAGTAACTCGAATGGTCTCTGAACACTGTAACCTTTAAGGGTGATACCTCCAACATGCTCAATTGCAACACGATGCAAACATTGTCAAATAGCACATACCTTCACTGGTATAGGCCAAAGTGATTCTGAAATTCTGCAGTGGAAATTTGAAACTACAGCATACTCCAATACAGAAGTTTTTACTATGTCCCGTACATTGATGTCCACTGTACTATCGAGTGCATCTACGTTATGTGGTCAATTGCATACCAACTAACTGGACCCTCCAGTAAGGTTAAGAAATTTGCCCCGTTGACACTTCACAATATGCAGCTATTAAGGAACTCGCAACTAATAGTGTATAAATAAGCTCATGTTCATATTTTCCATTTTTAAATTTGGTTTTGGATTTGGTTTAGTCTTAAAAGATGATTCCAACGTAAAAAATTCAAACTTTTATTGAATAATATTGGATTTTGAAGTTTTACACTTGTCTTGCACTACATTTTTATTGTTGTATTTGTCTAAAACTCAATCGTATATGTACTGCATCTTTGTTTTGGTGACGTATCACATGCCCAGATTTGACTCTTTGATAGGGGTGATCTAGGGTAAATGATTAGATAGAAAGGAAAGTTATAGAAGCTGTGAATTTGATTGTAGTGAGTATTTTAACGTCGGTCATGTAGATTAGTGAGTGTATGGTTGTTTTCTGTTTGTAAAGTAGGATGTATATGGCACATTTAATTTGGAGTAGCTATATTGATAATAGTACAAAGGGTGTGTTTATAAAAAGGGTGTGTTTATAAAAAGGGTGTGTTTATAAAAAGGGTGTTTATCATTGTAGTACGTGAATTCAATGAATTGAATGTTGGGTTGTTGTGAAGGGATAGTTGGTGGGTCATATTGGAAGGGTGTTGTTCAGCCCTTTTCTTTTTGGTTTTTGAAAAAGTGCCACGATGGCGATCACTTAAAATTTGGTGAAGCATTTTATTTCTTCATACATCCATCTTTTGTACCATGAAACACTTTTCAATCAAATTCATACATTTTTTCATTCAATTTTGACAATTTTATCCATATTTTAAATTGGATTGAAACTTTTCTAGCGAAAAAAAAGATTTTCACTGTGAAATGGTGCTTTCTCACTCCATTTCGCCCAAGTAAAAAGGATTGGTGTTGTTTGTGGACATAGCACGCTAGGGCATATTAAGTGCTGTAGTCGTAGATTCTTGGGAGAATTTATCATTGTAGTACGTGAATTCAATGAATTGAATGTTGTGTTGTTGTGAAGGGATAGTTGGTGGGTCATATTGGAAGGATATTGTTTGTGGACATAGCATGCCAAGGCATATTAAGTGTGCACTCCTGTGTACATTGTATTGGAATGGGTCATTAACAAGGGTTAAATCATGGACAAATTATGTATTCAATGGGTTTTGTCATTCAAGGGTTTTTTTACATTCATGAATATAAAACATCGCAACATAGTATATGATACTAATAGTTTATGTATTTTGTGAATCATTTCATTACATCTTTGAATGTGTATTGCTTTCATGTTTATGTGGGTGCAATATAATGGTAAGTGTATCCATATGTCAATATGTTGTAAGTTACATAATGTAGAAAGTGGAGATGGGTGTTAAGTTGGCCACAATAAGTGTGCAAGCTTATCCCATATATAGATCATGATATTGAAATTTGAGGAAGTATGGAGTGATTTGGGCATTTGAGATAGAATGGATGGTCCAAAATGTATTTGATAAGGAATTATCAAAATTTGGATTATTTGTCTATTTTTCAATGCTTGGGGATTGTTGGGCTAGTAATGCATTTGAAGCAATTTCTAATTTGTGCAAGTAAGAGTGGAGAAAGCGATTTGGACTTTTATATAGTGTCCTTTGAGGTGAAGGTTTAGTAGTCTTTGTATGGAAAGTAAGGTGTAGGGTGTGCATATTCATAGTCATATTCTAGTAAGCAATGTCATTTCATAAAATCTCCCGTTGGCAAGGTTGCTCTATCGTTTTTTTATATATTAGTGTAGCATTCTTTATATATTAGTGTAGGCATGTACTTTGTGTATTGCTAATGGGAATTATCGTTTCTTTATATATATTAGTGTAGGCATGTACTTTGTATATTGCTAATGGAAATTTGCAAAATCATAGTAGTTGAGTATTGAAATTGAGTATAGATTTGTCTAAGATAGATTGAATTGAGGCTATCTGTAAATAAGTTCATGAAAGTTAATTGTATTTAGGAAAAGAAGGAATGTATGAAATGCAACCACTTTTATACATAATATGTCTTTGAATCTATGAAGTCTAGCAAAAACTTATGTTTTTGTAACTTGGTTATAAATGCCATAACCAACAATTTTAGGCAAGCAATTGTTTAATCTCTCCAAGAGGTATTTATCTACATTGAATTAACAATCCATCTGTATAGTAAGTGTGTGCCGTCTTTTGGGTGCATATTGAGGCATGCACCCAAAAGACAACATTTTTTAAAATTATTAACTTAGCAACCCAACCCCTTAGCAAATTTTAAAATTTTAAAATTTGTGTCCCCCCTTCCACCTCTTATCATCTTCATAAGGTAATAGGATGGACAATCAATATGAGATTTTACCTATATTTTGTACACGTATTTTGTACATAATATGTATTATGTACACATGTTTTGTATACGTATTCAGGGGGGTGTTCAGGAGGGGTATTTTTAATTTTGATCAGTTAATGCCTGGGGGTATGTCAAGATGGGGAGCCATCTTTTCAGTGCACAACACAATAAGTGTATGGAGAGTTGGGGTAGTGTTGTAGCCAAGTAGAAGGGTTATTTGTTACATAGATGTGTGCAAAGATTGTAGTGGGGTGGAGGTGTTTTGTGTCATTCAGTACTTTTGTTAATCACAATATTGGGTGGTGGTGAGGGGAGAATTTGTAGAAATGACTTTGATAATTGTAATTTCTTAACAGCTTGTTCGATGTTTGCAATTAAAATCTCGGTACTTAGAGATGTCGTAATGGTGAGCTCTTCCATTACCATTTCATTGATAACAGGAAGCACAACTTCAATAAATTATTGTTCGGAAAACTTCTTTCTACAACATAGTAGATGAGAAGACCATACATGGATCATTGTACGTAAAATATATTTATCAATTTTTATAGCATATGGAGTGGTTGTCGACTTGTCGTTGTTAGTACTACAATTTTTTTTAAAACATGTTAAAAAATAAAAAAAATATGGATGATTATTTCAACATAAAAAATCACATATCATCAAACTTTGAGACTATAAAAATTCTAAATCAAAACTCATTCTTGAAATAGAATGACAAAAATTTGTCAAAAAATAGACACTTTTTGATTTTTAAATTATTATAAAATACATATATTTTTTTTAAATAAAAAAAAAATATTGTTTGTGAGGACGTGATGGTGATGAGATTTTGTTAAAAGAATGAACTTGAAACCACTTTCAATGTTCCAAAGTGTGCACACACACAAGGGAGTTTATTTGCACAAATGTAGAGGATATAAAATAATATGTTTTCAGATTTTCATTGGTAGGAATATGCAAGCTTTCTATGAAAATAAACTCCAAAAATTTCAACTTTAAATCATTAATTTTGGATGCTCCCTAGCAACACTAAAAATCCCTTAAATAACTTCAAAGTGTGACAAATTAGAAAAATTGACTTTTAAATATGAAGTGATTTTGTTAAATTTTTGAAAAAGAAAAGATATGATTACAATTGAAAAAAATTATTCCTAATTTATTATAAAAATTTCAAATTCATTTGCTTCATGCTACATGCTACAAAGTTAGTGCAAGGATTTTCATGACTCAAAAAAATGTGTGCTTGTGTAATTTTGTATGGTTACTCAAACATATACAAGTGAATTAGTCACTAAGAGAATTCTAAGGTAAAGGATTATCCTTCTTTTCATAAGATATCGAGGTGTGTGAATATGATACAATTGTGATGTTTTTTTATGTTTGTTTGGGAGTCTTAGAGTAGCATCTAAATATAGTAATCTATAGAAATATAGAAAAATTCCATTGCTTGGAAGGCTAGGTAGTACACACTTCCCTTTGGACTCTTCTAAAGCTGTTTCTTGCCATTGCAGTGAAAAACACTTATAGGTACATTAGGAAGGAAAAGTCTACAAAATTTCTCTAAGTAGGAGAACTGGAAAAGTGCAAAATTTCATGAAAATAGGTTTTCTGACGTTTGAATTTGAAATAAATAGGAAAAACGATTTTCAAAGAAACTAAAAATTGAAAATTTGGGAGAATTGCATGATGTAGAGATTTCACCAAAAAAATGATCTTAAAATCATCCGGAATGTTCAGAAATGCGGGTGCAAGAAAGCCCTGCTAGCATGCATGTAGAAGAAATAAAATAATGTTTTTTAAAATTCCCTTTGGTGAATTCATGCCCACCTAATATGGGAATAGACTACAAAAATTTCAGCTCTAGATCATTAATTTTAGGTACTCCTAAGTATTAAAAAACCCTAAACTACAAAGTGCTACAAATAAGCTAAATTGAATTATTTCCCCCACGGCACACACAATGCCTTTAGAAAGATGTTTTTGAAAGTACAGACTTACAATGTGCAATGTGCCCAAAAGAGGTTGTCACCTCTTGGTGTGCATTAGTCCCCCCCTCTCTCGAAAAAATCCCAGGTCATTGATTGTTTTTTTTTTTAAATTAAAAAATAAACTTCCTTGCCGTTGATCTTGATACTTATTTTGGGATACAAATATTGGGATAGTATATATATATATATATATGGATACAAAAATGGATACAAAAACTAATTAACCCATATCGATTGTCAAACAAGTTCATTTTGAAAAATGTAAGACTGAGGGGGATACTGGGATTTGCATATTATTTTCAGATCAAATTATTTTTCACAATCCTCCCCTCAAATAAAATAAATTGGAGGGGTTGTGAAAAATAATCCAATCCCAAACTTTTTGGTACAATGGTATCACAATGTACCCAAAAGTGGCAGTAATTGCCATATTCAAACTGCCATATTCAAACTTCTTTACTGTGAAGTTGTCATAATCAGTAGCACATCATTTTCTTTCCCTTTGTGTCATGGCCACATTAGAAAACCTTCTACTAGTTTAGAGAATTTAGTGCTATCTTTGTGTGGAAATATTACCCTGTAGTAAACACTTTTTGCTAATTCATAAGTATTGCAAACAATTGTTACAGGCAATCGGTTAGCACACTTGCAAAATTCTTTGGAAACTTGTACTCCGAAATATAAAAGTCCTGTTTCTCCCCTCATTTCTCAAGTTATTTTTTGTAAAAAAGAAATTTGAATTACTTTGATATTGGCTAAAGGATAAACCACTCATGCATTTTTGAAGAGTATGCAAGCTGAAGCTCAATATTCTATGGTTACTGCTGCCATCCTCTAGATCAGTAATCACGCATTCTCTTCCATCTTCTCTGCCTTTTCCAATTCACTTTTTACCTCTCCAATGAGTCTCCACGCTTGAAGGTAAATTCCAAATGTGACAATATTGTAGTAAATGTACTACAATAATAATGGTTTAAATGGTATTTAGTATTGACAATAATAACTACAAAGCACAACAATAAATGTAATGTCACAATCTTGTTGATGTTACCAACACTAAATGTGAACATCAACACCATATGTGAACTACAAATGTGAACGCTTGGATAATTTTTTTTTCACAACTTCACATTGAACCCTGGGGCGCAATGACAACCACAAACTGAACGATGAACAGATTGAAACTGCAATTTCATCCTCCTAATTGATTGGATGAAAGTTTTTCTAATTTGTGGGGATACTATATCAAGTTGTTGTTCTATCTAAAGGTTGGATTTGGTGTCACTAGAGTACATATTTTTCTGAAATTACCAATGTGCAAGTATGTCAAGTGGTTGACCAAGCCAAAATTGCATTAACTTTAGTTCAAAATTGGATTTTCCAAAATGAGGTCATAGATTTTAACAACACAAATTTTTTGAAAAAATACCATGTCCAAAGAACCTCATTTCTAATCCATTTAAAAAACTTTTACTCCAAAAATGATAATACTTTGCTTAATATCAAATTTTGAAGGAATTTTGAAATTTCCCTTTCAAAATTTATAAAAAAATATTGGCAATCATAGCATTGGTAAATCTAACTGTATGGATAGAATCTACAATTCTCAGTCTACCACTTTTATGTGTATGTCAATTCCAAATAGCACTTTATAATAATTTTTTTGAAGATGTCAATTTTGGAGATTAATCAGGATGCTCTAGGGTTAATGCTACATTTTATTTCAAAAAATTACAATGAACAAAATATAGAGCTAAACATAAGAATTGAGGGATGGTCAACACAATAGCAAATACATACTACGTGGAATTTCAAATAGGGGTAGTAAAAGTTCAAGTAACACTATTAGTTATATAACACTAAATACCATTATTACTGTAGTATTTTTTTTCATTTTTTTCATTTGAAAACAAATAGAAGACTAAAAATGGAAGACAATTTTGTATGTCTTCCAAATTATATTTATCTACACACTATATATATATATATATATATATATATATATATATATATATATAACATATGGATTCTTTTCTATTTTTATTGCATGTACTATGCAACTCCCCATCACTTTTACTTTACATTCAAAATTGAACGGTTCAATTTTGTTGGAATGAAATTAATGAAATGTACTTTTTAAAATAATACTATTTGCAATCCTTTTTGACATCGTATACGAAAATAGAAATACTGACTTCCACAATAATTTCAAATGACGTGAATTACAACTCCACCCCTAGGTTATGATTATTGGCATGAACACTCCAAATGTAATGGTGAATATCCAAACTATGTAGAGAAAAGAGGACAACTGAAATCTTGTGCATAAAGCCTCATGTGAACTCCTTCTTTCTTCACGGGTTAAGGTAGAACCACCTATAACCAACCAAATAATGAATTTGGAGCAATGTAAGGTAAATATTTTCATGGGTTTTTTGATAAAAATGATGGGGATTGCAAAAACTTTGGTGATGTGATCGCATGAATTGAAATTACTAAAAAATTTGTAAGGCAAAAAGTGCTCCAAACCCGTAGCCAATCTCTAAACTCTTCCAATTTTGATCATTCAAAAAACCATTTTTCGACTCACTGCTTCCTACTTTATTTTGCACTACTTTGGAACATATTTTTAATCCCAACCTTGAAAAGGAGAGAAAAAAACATTCTAGCCTTGATTGGAAAATAAGTCAATCTATAGCTTGGCTATGGAGCACTAGTTGGAAATGGGTGGTTCTACCTTAATCCTTTTAGGTCAGTGAAGGCAACAAGCGCATGCAATTCCGTCAATTGTGATGTATCTTTGTCAGTATAGCAAGAACTGAAATATTTTTACAGAAAGGAAAAGAAGTTTCAAACATCATCTCTCAAATTCATTCTAAAAGTTTGGAGTGAATAGAAACATTGAAAGAGTGTGTGCAACTGCGAGATGTGTAACCAATTTGTCAGAACTGTCAAAGACGCAAAGTGCCGTTTTAACGAAACCCAGTATCGATCAGCCATAGCACGCTGCGATGGAGCACACCTTCAAACCGCCTCCATGGTCCTCCGTTTGCAAGTGGCACACGGGATGGCAAAATGGCACAGGAAATATGTCAAGTGGCGCACTGAATACCGCCAATGTAACGAAATTGACCATAAACCCCGTCAAGCAATCTCATTAATGTCAAGATACAGTAGTACAGTGTCTGTTTCTAATAGCAATATGACATGACTTTGACACGACTATATATGTTACACGGATGTCTGAGGAATTCACTAAACAATCTTCTGTTTGTCAAATCTGCTCTCACTAATAGGTTGACAAATTGCTGCACATCATACCTCTGTTGCAGAGGAGCAACTGAAGCGAAAACAGGAAGAATTTCAGTTATCAAGCAATTGGTCGTTTGGGGTATGACAAGCCACAACTTGTCAGTCTGCTGCTAATCAATTCTACTACTCCTGTTTCTCTCGCTAATCTCCAGTGTACAAACCTACTTACCTGCCGCCTACCTCATGCCAAAGACACCAACGGTAATGTCTAAACTTAACCAAGATGACCGCCAACCCTCAGCCACCACTGCAATACGTACAATTGTGAAGCGCTAAGTGACCTTCTTGAACGAAACTTAACCCAGCTTCATCGGAAAAAGCATATCAGTAGGTGGCTGCGAGGCTGTTCTGGGGGAAAAAAATCAAAAAATTTTAAACGATTTATATTCCATCATGTGAGCATGAACGCCTGAATATTTTCCAACGCCACCATCGTCCCTTCTGAGGCACCACCAGTTCCGGAAGCTCGTTGTGGCTGCAGAGGAGGCTGATTGACCAGCTGCGGGGAGCCGTTCAAGCAGTCCAGGAACTGCTGCGACCAAGCGGCGGTTCCGGGTGAGAGCTCCGGCAGGCCGGCGAACAGCCCGGGCGATAGAAACCCCGGCGAGGGGAGGGGCGAGTTGATATCGGAGCTGTGGAAGTACGAATTGTAGAGACCATTCTCCGGTTTCGGCAGAGGCTTCAACCCCGTGAAGAAATTGAAGGAGTCGCTGGGATTCACGGGCTCCGTCTTCACTGGAGCATTTGTATTTCCCGATGAACTCGGGGCCTCGAAAGCAGCGGGAGCAAAGTTGCTGTCGAATTCGAAGTTCGATAACGGGCCTCGAGGAGAATTCGACTGCTTCACGGAGGCCAGACCGTCACGCACTGCGACTAAGTCGTCTTCGGAGCTAGAGGGCGATCCGCAGTTCAAAACCGAACCAGGCAAATCTGCAACTGAATTCCAATGCAAAGAGTCAACACACCGAAATCTGGACTCCAAAATGTACACATCAAATTCTAAAGAAGTTGGTAGCCAAAGCTAGCTTGATATTATGAAGATGCATAACCTGGTGATATTATTGTTTCAAGGAATCAACATGAGCAAATCCATGCTTGGATTGCTTGCCTCCTTGGAAGTTAGGACGCCAATACCAAACATAGCGAAATAGAATTATACTAAGGGACAACAGATCCTACAATCGGTACCAAATTTTGTAAATTTCATTCCAAATCCTCCGAACACCAGAGTCTAAAGTCTAGAGTGTAGTCCCCATAAATTAGACACCAAAATTWAGGTGAATTGGTGCCCAACCCCAAACAGTCTAACCTTGATATTATCACGGTTCATGAATTACATGACCGTTTTATTGTTCGAGGAAGGAATAAATGTCTATTCATGGTTGCCACCTTGAAGTTAGACATAATAGAAAGAGACAAGAGCACCTGAAACCGACACCTACAGAATTCCAATCCCAAGTCCTCAAAACACCAATAATTAAACACCCAAATCTACATAATTTGGTAATTAAACCCAAACCTGCAACTGTCCCGATCGAATTCCAATGCAAAACCTCAAAGAAACAGATTCGTGACACCCGATGCTAGAAACCAAAATCCAGACAATTTGGTACTTGGATCTCGAAGACAATGTAGAATGCATTCATTTGACATTTAGGGTACCATCTTGTCGCTCGAGAGCCTTGACAACAGCAGTGACAGCTTCCTAGTAATCTAGATTATCCGGTACCCTAACTTGAACCTTCTACCGTTGACTAATTCCAATGCAAAGAACCCGAATCTGGTAATTGAATCTSGAAGAAATTAAAGAATGGATTGACATTTCGTGTACCTTCTGGTTGCTCGAGGGCTGTCACAGCTGCGTTGACTGCGGCCGTAGCGGAGACGGGTGSGTCATTCCCCGGTCTTGGCGATTTCTTGGCCCCTACTTTCTTGGACGGTTTTCGCTTCAAGCGGTGTCGCGTRTCGCAGGAGCCCGTGAGCTTCTGCACCAGCGACATGAAGTCGTCGGGTTGTGTGTAAATCACCTCGGGCGAGTACGTGTGGATAATGATAGGCGCCCGGTACTGCACAGGAGATCGAAGCTGAGCAGTAGGATGCAACCCCGCTGCCCGGGCTGCGGGTCGGGGCAGCGGCAACGGCGGCTTGCGGATGCGGTGCGAGTCCTTGCACACCTTGAGCGCCGACACGCTCACCTTCTCCGCTTGGTGGTGCAGTCGACTGCGGATGCCGAACTGGAAACTGGTCGTCGCCGATCTCGACCCGATAGGTGGAGCCGGTTGCAACTCGCCATGCTCSACCTTGCCCACGGTGTAGCGCAAGGAACTAGGACTCATCCTGCAAAGCGAATCGCCACAATCCCAATTCGAAAGCAGGAATAACTAACCAACTAGCTTCCTCAACTTATCACAGGTTCCGCTACATTAACGCCATTGMTGGACAGAGAGAATGCAATGAGCGGGATCGCGATTAGTTCTGAAAAGCAATTTAATTAGGCACAATCCAGACAAGTGCTGTAACCTCAATTCGTTCGAACGAAGAAGTTGTGCATGTGCATGTAGTCCTGGAACTCATCACCCCGCTTAACAGTATATATTCAAGCATTCTAACCAAACAAAAACTAGCTAGCCAAATTCGATAAAATGTCGATGTTTCAAGAGATTTGCTCCAGTGCAGRCGCCAATTCCGAACCTCAGATTTGTGCTGTCCCTAGTTTTAGAGCTCACAATTAATCTCGGGGCTCCGGCCGATGGAGAGACTCGAATTCCACGAATTTGATCGATCATTCAATCTAGACACTGGTCAGCTAAGTGGAAGAAGTCTGCTTGACAGTGCGAAGGTTTGCTCTTGGTACCAGTTGTGGCTAGAAGCCCGAAAGATTTGTAACGGCAGGGATGATGACGTGGTGTTCAATTCAATTCAGTTGTTGATGGATCCGTTGCGAGTTTTACTTTAACGAGCAATTGCAAGGGCAGGAGAGCGGTGATATCGCAAATTTCCGGTTCTGTTTCGGCTGATTGGGTGTGGGTCGATGGCTTGGAGGGCGAGTTTAGGGGTGGTGGTGATGCATTCGGAATGCGACCGTTGAGGGCCGCTAGCTTAGCTCTTCAATGGAGCGAGCATATCGTTCTTCCTCGGAGCTTTTAATGCAAAAAGGGAGAGCGTATATATTCTTGGGGAGCAGTATACAGTACAGTATAGTACTGCAGTGAGTAATCAATAATAATGGCCCACGGTAGTCTGATTCTCAATTCGATGCCTGGATAACATCTAAAATTAGGGTGCCAGGGTCGGTGAAATTTGCACTGTGTCACTGTTCCAAATGGCCTTCTCACGAGCTGTCGAGAGGCTTTGTTTGCTGGTTGGTTGTBCATCACAGTGAGTGTTGATGAGTAGGCTTGTAACAAGGGAGGAAACATGATGCAGGTCTTTTATATAACATTAGGAAAAATTTGAGGTGTCCGGAAGGCTGTGATTTCTAAAAGGCCGCAGTGCTAATATGGAAAAAAATAAAAATAAAAAAAATAAAAAAATAAAAAATAAATAAAAAAATTGAAATACTGCGTGGCACTACTAGATTCTCAATAAAAAAATATATATTTATATATGAATTTTTTTTTTTTAAATTTAAAACAATTTAAAATTAAATAAAATTAAATAAAAATTAAAAACTATGTAACGTCACAGGGCCTTGCGGTTGATTCATTCTAACAGCCTTTTGGAGACCTCATATTTTTCCTGAGGCTTATGCAGTTATGTATAGGCCAATGCCCAACAATTATGGAGGGCATTTTGCAGTAGAAAGGGCCAACAAGGAGGGCAGACCCCACAAGGAGGCACTTTGTATTGCAAAATGTCCAACAACAAGGGACATTGCCCAACATAAACCACAAGGAAGAAAATGGAAGTTGGATGAAACACTTGGGATGAAAAAACAAAATTGGATGAAAAATCTGTGATGCTTGACTATGCGGGCAAACCCGTGTAATTGGGCATTACGATTGATTGCGCCGCAGAGCTTTCCCAAGAAAATGAGGAAATGAACGGGCGATTTTTTGGAAGTGGTTTATGACTTTACGTATTGGGCAATGCATGAGGAGTTGAAGAGGGGATTGCAGTAAAAAAAAATGGGTCAACTAGGAAGGCGGAGCTCAACGAGAAAGCACTTTTTCTAGCCGAGGTGGACTAGCCCCCTTGCTCAGCCACTCCAAGTAATTCCAGGGGTGCAAGTAAAATAAAAAGCCTCCTATTTTGGGCCCGATAAATATACCGTGGATTTACCTCCTAACTAATTTAGGACCTCTAATTGCAAATATGAATTCAGAACTTGCAAATTCCATTGTGCGCGGAAAATAAAAAATTTCAGTGTTTTATACATGGTTGTTCGCCCGGACAACTCAATAACTCGACGAACACGACATCCAACACGTCTAGTAGACTTCTTCGTCCGTCTAATAGAGTCAATGTCAAGTTGACTTTTAGTTGAAAATTTTTACCCTGCCCGTTCGCCAAGTGTTTGCCAGTTGGCAACCACATGGCAGAAACTAGGGCGCATTCGGATGTGGGCAACCTCGAGTGTGGGCGACCGCGGGTTCAGTGCGAGTGGACTAGGCGACTTTGGGTGCAGCCGCGATCGCCCTACAGTACCCGTGGTTGTCCTACAGCAACCCGCAGTCGCCTATGTTGATGTAGTTTGGGCTTTCCACGTCGAATGAAAATATCTGCCTGTCGGGCAGAAAATTTTCAAAAGTTGGGCGACCACGGGTGTGGGCGCCTTCAAATTTGTCGAGCATATGCGACACTCGTCATATGCGACATGCAATGTCAAATAGACAACTCGACACTGAAACCCGAAAACGCGTTCGATAGAACAACTCTGGTTTTACCTAGTGATTGAGTGAAGGGGGGGGGGGGGGGGGGGGGGGGGGGGGGGGGGGGGGGGGGGGGGGGGGGGGGGGGGGGGGGGGGGGGGTAGGGGGTAGTTCACCTCGGCCCTTTTTTTCCACAATTACCACCTAAGGTAGAAACACCCATTAGCGCACGTGTACCCAATCCTAACATCATGTACCATAGACTACACCTAATTGCGTGATTGCGTCCATTGGTTGTAGTTAATATGTCTTACAAATACTCGATTGTGATTCGTTGTCACATATGAATGACATATACTTAATTCTGATTTATTGACTTCTGATTTTGGCAGTGTTCAGATTTGGGTACACCTATAGGATAGTTCCAATGGTCCAATGAGCAAGCACTTCAAAAAATCATAGAAATTACATACAATATCTAAAAAAATCTATTCTTTTTTTAATATTCATGATTTTCACTCGCTAATACTACAAAAATATCATTTTCAGAAAAATTTGCCTTCACCCATGCTGAATTGCTTAAATGATCGGTTTTGGGTGCTTTCACCTTACAAAGATATTGCCCAACATAAACTACTGTAAAAAGTCGACAGACTAGGATGAACTATCGCAGGGATGAAAATTTGATGTTGGATGAAAATTTGGTAATGCTCAATTATGGGGCCAAAACTACATAATTTGGCATTGCGGCCTCATTGCAACAAAGAACCTGCTTAGGAAATGAACCAGCAATTTCTTGCAAGTGGTTTATATCATATTTTAACGAATTGGGTGCAACAATGGGTAATTGCATGAAACAACGTGTGGTTATTGTAGCGTATTGCACAATACTCATGATTTTTTTGATAGCACTATATAATTAGAAAATCAATTTAAAGAAAATGTGAAAAATATATTTAATGTGTACACCTTTCAGAAGAAGGTACCCTAAGAAGGAAAAGTGTAGAAAAATCTTTTAAGTAGGAGAACTAGAAATCTCTTTATCATCAAGTTCTCCTAAATTGCCGATTTTTAGTTTCTTTGAAAATTCTTTTCCCAATTTATTACAAATTAAAACCATCTTGAATGTTCAAAAGTGCAAAGGGGTCATTGCAAGAAACACCTGCTGTTTTGTTTATACTTTTGCTACTGTACTCATGATTTTTTGAGAGTACTTGAAAATGAGAAAAACAACTTCAATAAAATGTGTAAAATATGTTTAATGTATATACCTTAAAGAAGAAGGTATTCTAGAAAGAAAAAGCATAGGAAAATTTTCTAATTAGGTGAACTAGAAAAGTGAAAAATTTGATGAAAGTAGGTACTTTGACATTTTAATTTGTAAAAAATAGGAAAAGAATTTTTTTCAAAAATTAAAAACCGCCCATTTGGGAAGAGTTGGTGGTGATGAGATTTCGCCAAAAAAAATGGTTTTAGAACCATCATCAATGTTTTAAAATTGCGCGCAATGGGAGTGTTGTTTGCACTCATGTGGAGGACATAAAATAATAAATTTTTAGGGTCTCTTTGGTAGGTCTGTGCTTTTCTACTATGTTGATAGACCATGAAAATTTCAGCTCCAAATCATTGAATTTGGGGACTCCTACCGTAGTGAAAACTTCTAAGCCTCAAAGTGTGATAAATTAGCAAAATTTATTTTTAAATGTAAATTTATTTTTTAAATTTTTTGAAAAATAAAAGATATGATTATTATCAAGTTAGGCATCTCCTATAAAAATTTTAAGTTTATGGGATTTATGCTTCAAAAGTTATTGAAGATTATAGGAGAGACACACTATTTGTGACTGAGAGTAGGACCGGTGTTTCTTGCAATGATCGAAGGGAGCCCTATTAGCATGCATGTAGAGGAAATAAAATAGTGTTTTATTAACTTCCCTTTGGATGGATGCATGCTTGCCTAGTGGAAAACTGGGAATAGTCGAATAGACCACAAAAATTTAGCTCTAGACCATTTAGTTTGATTACTCCCCAATACTAAAAAATCACAAACTGCAAAGTGTGACAAATTAGCTAAATTTAAATTTAAATATAAAATTATTTTTTAAGTTTTTTGAAAATAAGGAATCTGATTGCTATCAAGTTAAACATCTTCAATACATTGGATTCATACTTGAAAAGTTATAGTAGATGAGAACTCCATCATTCCATGTGTGACGCAAAATAGTACTAATCTTTCATGCAATTACCCCAATACAAATTTGGGTTGCATAGAATAGGCAAATGATCATCACAATGACACGCATTACTACTAGTGGGTCTTCTTATAGTCATTTCCTAGTCAWAGGGATCCAAGTTCCACTATATAAACAATGGAATTTATTATAACCATCCTAATTGATTTGAAAATCCTATATCTTTTATTTAAATTGATGAAAACTTTCACAAATGTGAAAATTGAAATGGATGCTTTGTTAATGTAGACATTGTATACTTTTCACAAACAGGATTCAATATGAGTTTGTTGAGGCACTTTGTAACCTAAATGCACTTAATTCTAGTTCCACTTTCAAGAATTTTGTGTAGATGAGTGTTAAAATTTTGACACTGTAAATTGTTCTAGCCTAAATAAAATGGTTGATAGGATTGTTGAGGCCGTCACACAACAAACAAMTAAAAAAATTCAAGAAAATATTTTATAGATGGAATTTTACACTCTCAATGTTGATTACATCTCAATTGAAATCATACTACAAACCAACCTCTATATATTCAATGGGTGATTGCAAGAAACACTTACCCTATTTGTCTCAAAACGGACTATTTCAGTGAATCTTGTAACTTTTGGAATAAAATTTTCTAAAATAAAATAAGATATCAATGATTTGGAAAGCATTGAAAATAAGATTTTTCTAGAATTTCAAACCTAGAAAAATTTATCTCTAAAAGTTATTTACAAAAAAAGCACAATGGAAAACACTAAGAAAATGAAGACTTTGTTGTTTGATTTTTAGAAAACTGTAAAAAAATTCAAAAAATATAGTTCAAAAAACAATTTTTAATAACTCAAATATGCTTTTTCACAACCATTTTCATCTTTGGAAAAAAATTGTGTTTTTTGCACTTGCACAAAGATAGTACACTTTGAGCACATGTAGAAGGTAAACACTTTATTGTTCCAAAAAAATCTGTTCGTGGAATTGTGTAACTTTAATAAAACTCCTCGTATCCCAATTTTGAGCTTCAAATTTGCATTTTGGGGTCAAAAATAGGACTAAAAAACTCCGAAATGACCAATGTAGATATCCTATCGAGGGCTGTTTTAAATTAGTAATTTTTTTTTTTTAAAATAAAAAAATCACCCAATGCCTAAAACTACCACATATACCTTCAATTCAAATTGCATGTGAAACTAAAATATGACAAAAAAGTTATGAGCAATAAACGAGGCAATAAAACACATGTCCGAGGCCAAGGGGACAAAAAATAGGACAAGTGTTTCTTGCAATCACCCCAATTCAAAAATGTACACCTTAAAACATGCATGAGACCCATAGGTCAATTTTAAATAAGACTATAATTAGCACTCAAAAAAATCATTGGACTTTTATAGTATACCAGAAAAATACATGACGCTAAGAAAATCTAAAACCTTTTTCTAATTGCCATATGAAAGTGATTGAGTCTTTATACAATCTATATGAGTTTAAAAGGTATAAAAAGCATATAGGAACAAGTCAACAAGATAAGTTTTGGATCCCACTCACGAGCCCACTCACTAAGCATTGTGAATGCTTTCCATGCATTGAATGAATGTCACACAAAGTTCTAATAAATGGGTAGATGAGTTGTTTTGTTTTTTGGAGAACTAGATGTATTGGACAAGATTCCCGTGAATTTTTATTTTGAAAAAACAACGGGCTTGTTGAATGTAGGTAGGCAAATCCTTTTTATAATACCTATTCAAAATACTTATATATAAAAGTTTTGTTTTTGCAATGATCATGTCAACTTCCCAAGGATTTGAATTCGTAAAGTTTTGTAGTGTTTTGAGAATTGAGACCCACAATGACTTCAAATATTGAAAGCAAGGCTAAAATATTAGTATTCATTTATTCTTTAACCCCTAAAGTCTGAGGCCTTTTTTCTCTCAAAAACAATTCAAAATTGCCATTTCTATTGCAAGGTGCGAAGCTTTCAAAAGTTTCAATTTTTGCATATCTATCCATAGAATCTTGCACTAGACTAGTATATGAATGTGTGAAAATTCTCACACACTTTGACTGCATAGATTTTAAGATATCTACGTTTAAAGAGAAAAAACAAGCCTTTTTATACATTCTAAGAGTAGATTTTTTGGCTTTGAAGCTTCCTAATCAAATGTTTTTTGCTCTACTAAGCTTGAAATTAAAATTTTATCTCTTAAAGATTCAAGTTGAAGATCAAAGGAAAAAAATTCAAGAAAAACACACTTGATATTCAATCATTAAAATACTGTTATATAGAAGTAGGTTCACAATTGAATGAAACACTAAATTGTTAATAACTCTAAGGTAAGATTGAAACACCATAATCCCAATGGTGAGATTTTGCAATAAAACTTGACCCTATCAAGTAATTTTTTCTGAAAAATGGTAAAAATTGCATTAAAAAATGAACTCTAAAGGTTATTTTTTCAAGAAGATGCTTAGATTGTCCGAAAAACAAGATTGTCCATAATTTTCTCATTATTAGGCCAACTAGATTGAATCAAAGCTCCAAATGTACACAAAAATATAATCTTTGAAAGAAAAATGAAAAATGAAAGAAATCCGTATTTTTATGATTTTTTGTTCTGCTCGACGAATTGAAATTTGTGCAGAGTGTGGCATAACTTTTGCCTCCAAGCACCAATTGAAAAAAAAATTATATTTTTAGAAAGCTAATGTGATTTCCTATCATCAAGAAAAGTTTCAAAAAATTATGTCAAAAATTGTGATCACATGAGCCTGCCCAAAATCCTAAGTGTCCCCTGAGGGACACTCGGGACACTCGGGACTTTAGGGGTTAACAAATTCAACCACTAGTTAACTTATTCATATACATCCTCCTAAAATCACATTAGAAATAAAATCTCCATTGATTGCAAGTTCAATCTGATTTGTCTTCAAAAAATAGTTTTTTTCTAGCCCTTTGCATGTGTGAAGTATATCTTTCAACATTTTTAGAAAAAAAAAACAAGAGTCCCGTAACCCTTTATAACTTTCAATTCATTATTTGGAGTACAATCATACAATGATTTAATGGATTCTAATTAGGTATYGATATGTACTATCCAATATAACAACCAATTTATTTTTTTAATATACGGTAATTTAGTCAATCCCCACTTTGATGTAAATTAAAATTTTAAAAGTTACCCGCAATTTTTGCAAGATTTATTGGAATGACACAAAACAAAGTTTCACAATTAAATTATGATGATTAGGATTCATTTAAAATTTTCACAAAAAATCTTGAACTTATAATATCAATAGAACTTGTCGAAGTCTCCAAAGTAACCAAATTAGGCTCATTAGTTTTTTAGGGGTAAATTCTTCTTTCAACACTTTACCAATTTACATCGTGTATAGGAGAAGATGGATAGTGATATGTAATTATTTCTTTGAAATACTAATCCTAATTTTACATAACCAGGTTTCATGCAAACATTTTGAATGAGATATTTGTAGCGCATTCAACCAAAACAAAAAAATATTGTCAATTTTTCAGATCCAATAGCAAAAAGGCAAATGCAAACTATGGCGGTTCATTTTGAGCAAAAAAAGAAGCCGGACATTTCTGGCTCATTTCTGGCAAAAAGATTACAATTTTCTTCTATTTTGCGGAATTTCAAAATTTCAAAATCAGAGTATATGGCATTCTAAGATACTTTGGTAATGTATGAACCAAAAAACATTGCTCTTAAAGCAATGAATCACTAAAACTTATAGTCACTTACTAGTAGTACAATTGGGTACCAATCAAAATGGCATTTTTGCATTTGCAGTGAAAGAAATTTCATTGCTGCCAACTTTGACACCCTCCTTAAGGTTGAAATTTTTTTTTCTCAATAAAACGTTTTTTACAAGATCATTTGTATGTTATTAACACATGTGCCAAATTTCAAGGACAAAAGATTTACACAAAAAAAATATATATTCGAAATCTACCAACATATGTAGCTATGAGAAAATTTCATTGTTGCCAATTTGACACCCTCCCAAGGGCTAAATTTTTTTTTCTTTTGCCAAACATTTTTTTCCTCAAGATCATCTCTGTATTGATCATATGTGTGACAAATTTCAAAGTAAAAAGATTTGCGCACAAAAAGATATCTGAAATCTACGTACAAATGTCATTATAAGAGACAATTTCACTATTGTTAACTTTGACACCCTACCAATGGTAGAAAAATTGTTTTTTTTATCATGAAATGTTTCTGCAAGATGACCTCTATGTTGATAACATATGTGTTGAATTTCAAGTTCAAAAGATTTGCCCAACAAAAGATATTGGAAATCTATAAACATGTGCAAACATAAGGATGAGGAAGAATGCAAAAAGAAAATAATTCAATATAAATATGTATTTTTCATTTGGACCCATTCTAGTCTCATAGATTGACCTATCACAATTAACTATGGCACTTGTCCCTAAGCAAAGAGGGAAGAGAGATGAATGGATGATAAGGTACAAATAGAAAGTCTTTTTCAACGAACAATACAACCAACATTTGTTGACAATAGGTCACCCTATAAAGTCGCATTAGATAACAAGTACTTCTACCTAATGAGTTAGCCGTTAAACTTTCATGAGTGCACTTGTTAGAGGYGGTCTACAATAATCCCTACAATGCCAATGTAAAAGAGCATATATGTGAGTTGAGGGCTATTATGTGAGCATAAGAATGTGAGCCATGATCCTAGAATACTTGAGAGAATACTACACATATGTAATAGATGTATATACTAGTAAAAAAATGTCTATGATTATATGGTATATATGTTACAAATACCCATATTATAAGTATTTACGATACATATACCTTCTATAGTGTGTGGTATCTATATCATAGGTACCTATATTGTAGGCATAATACTCACAAGCTCGCATTTTTGGGCTCACATACTAGCACCGTTGCTTTTTAACAAGACAAGAGGATAACATAAATACCTATGAAATAGACACCTACAATTAGAAGGTGTCTACAATATAGACTCATGGACTCATGGGCTTATAGATTCTATGCCCACATGCTAGCATGAACCTCTTTTTAAAATACTAACTTGTTTGAGGTGTGAAATTGTTTCAAAATGCTTATACCTACAGCAACACTAAAATCTTCATATTTATTTATTTTTTAATATTGTAATAAATAATATTATTTATGTAAATTATATTTAAATGATAGATTTTCCTAGACCTTCATGAAATGAAATTATGTCTTCAACATTTTTAGGAAACACGCATGTTCAAAACTTGTGCGATTTTGACAATACATTTAAAAATGAGTTGAGAATATATGTGAAAAAATTGAACCATTTTTTTTTTCATATCATCTTCTAAAATAAACTAAGTGAAAGGTGGTATTGAATGAAAGAATAAACTAAATGCTAATAACTTTTACAAGAAAATGAGAATCATTCATTTCAATAGTAAAAATATACTAATAAATGATTTTTTATTTTTTATTTGGAAATTTTCAAGCTCAAACTCAAAGCACCACTTTTATTTGTTTTTCCTACCTTTGTTGCCCGCAAAATAAAACTTTTCAAAACTTTCACCTCTTTATTTGCAATTGAATGGTTCAAGTATTTTTGAATAGATATCAATTCCTAAAATATAATAAAATAAATGAAAACGTATATTTCTCCTAGAATGTGAATGCATGAATGTTTAGAGTTTGGTAGAGTCCATCAATAGCTAGTGAATTTTAGATAAATGGAATCAATTTCTGAGAGATAACAAACCAATTTGGTTCACATAAATGGATTGGGATTAGAGACATGAATGTGAGTCAATCAAATTGTTGTCAAATGATTGGTTCACTTATGGAATGTCAATTTTTGGTACATTGCAAACAATTCTTTTAAATTTCATATTTATTCATATAGTGTTCAAACAATGCATGCTCAAATGTATTGAAATTCTCTTTCAATTCCCAATAATAATGATTCTCTTGTAGTAGCAAGCATGTCGAGTTGCAAGTTTTTAGTGTGTGATTACTTTGACCTTTTAACCCCTAAAAGCCCAAGGGGTTTGGATAAAACACAAATGTGTTATAAAATATAAGTTCTATAACTTTTTTGAAGTTTGCATCGAAGAAGTTTATGTGAAGCACAAAAAGTAGAAGATATCCGTACGGTCAAAATTATAAAACTATTTTCAGATTCTCTTCAAATGAATATTAAAGATATAACCTCAAAAATTCACCAAAAATACAATTTCTATCCTCAACACTTGAATTTTTTTTATTGGTCAAAATTGTGGTTTATATTGAATTGTAAAAAAATGCATAAGATTTGGTCATAAAAATATCAATTAGTTCCTCAAATAGTAAGCTTTTCAACACTAGAAAATTATAAACACATTGTGCTATTTCTCTTATGATTTTTTTTTGACCGTAGCGATCTTAGTTTTGAATATAAATACTAAAAGACAACCCAATATTTTCAAGAAAAAAAAAAAAAAAATTCAAAAAAAAGTTTTTCTCTGCTAGAAAATTTTGCCCGAAGTCGGACATCGACCAAAAAATGGTCGTTTGAGCGCTTAGGGGTTAATGACAAACCCAACTCAAGTTGTAGGATTTTCAAAGAATCTTTAAGAAGACTCCTCTAATATTTGTTGTGAACTTTGTTGGTATCATTCACTTTGTTTTCACAAGATGCACCTATCAATCTAAGTTTTGGGTTCTCAATCACAATATGAGCTAGTGCTTTTTGCATTCAAAAGTTTGATATCAATTTTGAATAATGACTTTGAGGTTGCCCATGACCTTAAAGAAGGCAAAAGCTCATCATTGCTTGGTCAAAATATTCTACTAGGGAGCAACAACATGATATCAACCCTAAGCTACCACGTCTCCATTCTCCATTTTCCAAGTGCATGGTGAAAGAGGTGTGACAGCCCCTACTCATAATTCTCCTCATACTCAATTTTCAGAGAATAGGGACATGACACTCTCTCTGTAAAGAATAGAAGGTCATTTCTCTAAAAATCGAGAGGTTCCTCTCTTTTCCTCTGAAAGGAGTGAAGAGTGGTCGGGAAGAAGTTTTACGCACAAAGTTTTCAATCATCTTGCTTCAACTTTGTTTGTTGAAGTTTGCATCCAAACTCAAGATCCGATTAGCTTGTACTTTCCCTTCCCCTTCTTTGCATGAGACAGTTGACCTCCTTCAAAGAAAAAGTAAAAAAACATGAGGAAGTGAGTAGAAAATTGATCCTAATTTTTTTTATGAATAGAGGTTGTACATTTTAGGCAATAATTCATGTAAAAGTTGATTTTGGAAACATGTCAAAATTAGGTGCAATTACCATAAAATAACTCATCTTATTTGTGCATAATTCAATTGTGGCACATTTGTGTCACGGCTTTGTATTAGTGTTGTAGAAACTCCCAAATGCGCTATTTTCATTGTGCTCCATCTACATTGGGGCAATGAATGAACATCTATTTGATACTTTCATTCACTCAAAATTGGAAAATTATAACTTGGATGTAGTGTTATTTATGCTACACTCTACTCTCATAAGATGGTTATATAAAATTTGAAAATGACCCATTGTCTTAGTGTTTACAACAATTTTAACACTTGAATGAAGTAGAGTCTATTGAAGCTAATTTTACCTCATTCAAAGTGCCATTTTACTCCACAAAGATTTTTATGAAGTTAATCATGACACTTGATGTAGACGTAGAACTCCTTTGTAGGGTTTTTTTTACAAATCAAAAAATGAGGTGTTTGGATCAAAATTATGTTGTAGTTTTCGAGGCAAGGTTGATAGTAAGAAACAGTTTGTGATTAAAACTTCTTTACCTCTAAATTTTTTGCATGCATGTAACAGATATGGTGCAATATGCAATTGTTATGAACTATGTTTAGCGCAAAATTGCACCCCAATATTAGTGCATCTTGAAAATTTTCATATTTTTAGAATTAAGCGAGTTATCGGTATTCATATAGGGCATGTACCGAATAATTTATTAAGTTTTGTAGTAAAGTACAAGCTTGAGTGTATCATAATAAATTGTTTTTTGATCCCTAAACGCTCAAATAAAATAAAGCAAGGCAATCTTTACTTTCAAATTGAGCAACCTTAGCAAAACAAGCTCTTGAGGTCCCTAGTTTGTTTTCTTATAGCCTAAAGGACCAAGGCCATTTTTCTACAAAAAAACACTCAAAACTGTCATTTTTATAGCAAAGAGTAAAAAAAATTGAAAATTGTTTTTAATGTACATCTAACCATAAGATCTTACACCTAACTAGTATGAAAATATTTGGTAAAAATTTCAAAAATTTTGATCGCACAGATTGCAAGATACCTGCATTTTCAGTTTTTTCAGCACACTGCGGGACTAAATTATTTGACTTTGAACTTTCTTAACTTTAATTTTTTGCACTACAAATTTTTGAGCTTTAAATCTTTATGGTAGAGAATTGAGTTGAGAGTTTAGGAAAAAATAAAAAAAATAAAAAAATAAAAATTTTAGTCTTTAAAAAATTGTTAAGTAGAAGTAGGTACAAGATAGAAGAAAAATCTAAATTAGTAATATCTTCAAGATGGGATTAAAACACACTAATTCCAATGGTGTTCTAGCAAGCAAAATAAACCATGTGGATGTTGTTTTTTTAAACTGTAAAAATTGTATTCAAAAACAAATCCTAGAACTTGTTTTTTCAAAGAGAAGCTTCAATTGCCCGAAAAACAAGATTGTCCGTAACTTTCTCATAACAAATTCATATGGAATGAATCAAATCTTTTTATGTAATCAAAAATATAATCTATGAGAAAAAAATTTAAAAAAATTTAAAAATTAGAATTAAATGTTTTTGGGCTGCCCCTTCTCCCATGTTTTAAGCTTATTTGGACATAACTTTTGTTCCCGGGCATCGATTGAATAAAGAACTATATTACCACAAAGGTGATCAGTTTTTCTATATCTTCACAAAAAGTTAAAAAAAATGAGGACAAAAATTGAGACCATAGGTACCTGCCCGAAATCCCATTTGTCCCCAGAAGGGACAATGGTCCTTGAGGGGTTAATGGCAACCTTTGGAGGCAGTACTCCATATAAAATAAGACTAGGCCACAAGACCATCAAATCTTCATTTTTAGTATATATTCTAAGCTAATACATCTCACAATACAAGATCTTTTAAATGATTGGTTTTGAGTTTTTTTGCTCCAAGTTACCTCTTTGGAATTCTAATCAAGCCCATCCCACTAATCGAGCTTGACTATAAAATTAGAGGATTAAAAAATAGTGCACTTTTTGACACAGAGAACAAAAATGGCGAATTTCAATAAAATGGCGATATTCCGTGTGCCATTTTTGCACCACAAAATCTGAACTGTAAAGTAACATCTAGGACTGGTATAGATTATAAAACATCTATGACATATCTAGATGTCAAAAATCTATGGCATGTTTAGATTTCAAACCGCACGGTCCAAAAATTTAGTACGGATATAGATTTCAGAAATCTAGGTCATATATAGATTTCAAAAATCTATGATAGGTTTAGATTTCAAACTGCGCGGTCTGAACTGCAAAAAGTGCCAAAATAACCGACTATCGCCATTTTAATGAAATTCTCCATAAAAGTATTGTCAATATCATTATTTCCCTTGAACTTAAAAGTTGAAGTAATACTATGAGGTTACATTCCTAGTCTTCTCAAATTTCAAAACTCTCATTGGTTGAAAAATTGTTTTACATGGCTTTCCACTTCTAGTCTAAGTAGGTGTAAAGATCACTTCTAACGGCTAGAGTTCTTTCATGTTTAATAATTGCTACAAAGTATTAGTCTCCAAACCAAGGCTAAATTGTTCATCGAGGTTTGTTTTTTTAACAAATCCAAGTGTGGGATCCTTTAGTTGAATTTTTGGAGTACACCCTCGTAAAAATTCAAAATAAAAAACCTCACCAATTGAAAGATCATAATGTTTGGATTTCAACAAAAAGCATTTCAACTCTTCACAAATATGAAAACAAAATTCATCTTTCAAATTTTGGCTGAAAAATTACATTATTAATGTTTGTTGGGGGACTCTTTTGCTTCCTCCCGAATGGGCCCCCCCTAGCGACAAAGTGCCCAACCTATCCAATGAGTAGTCTTAGAAAAGCTCTCACAACCCTAGAACACCTCTGGCCAACCAATGATCTTTCTAGTATTATAACTAAAGTCTCTTCTCAAGTAGGTAGGGAAGAATATTACCGAGGGTCATTGCAAGGAAGAGGGTCCCCAAAGCATAGCGTTTTGCACAGTAGTCATTTTTTTTCTTTGGAAGTACTTTATAATTAGAAAAACAATTTTTTTTAAAATGAAAAACATGTTTCATGCATACACCTTTAAAAAGAAGGTACCCTAGCTAAGAAGGAAAAGCATACAAAAATTTTCTAAGTAGGAGAACTAGAAAGTGCAAAATCTCACGAAAAATACTTTTATTATAGTTTTACATTTCAATTTGTGAAAAATAGGAAATCAATTTTTTTTAAATGGCCATTTGGGAAGACTTCATGTTGAAGAGATTTCACCAAAAGAATGGTCTTGAAACCATTTTCACTGTTCAAAATTGAGTGCGCAAGGAAGCCCTATTTGCATAAACACAGAAGACATAAAATAATGTTTTTTTAAAGTAATGTTTGGTAGGCACATGCCCGCCTAGTGTGGAAATAAATCCCACAAATTTCAGCTCTAGATCAATAATTTTGGGTACTCCCCAGTACTAAAAAACTCTAAACTACAAAGTGTGACAAATTAGCTAAATTTGAAATTTAAATAGAAAATGATTTTTGAAAAATTCTAAAAAATAAGGTATGTGATTAATATCAAGTTATCCATCTTCAATGAAAATTCAAGTTCATCAAGATCATGCTTCAAAAGTTATAGCACATGAGAACTCTGTCATTCCAAGTTTAATGCAAAATAGAACCGGTCTTTCTTGCAATCACCCCCTCCACCTGGGAGAGGCAGCCTTGTTGGTTTAACAATGTTATGAACATCCATTGACTAAAAACTTGTTTTACATGACTTTCTACCTTCTTTTTAAACTCTAGTCTTAGCATCAAAAATCCAATTTTGAAAATGATCAGTACATGAGATTTGAGGCCTCCAAGAGATTGGGAGTTACCAAACTATGGAAAAGCAGAAAACTACGCCACATTAGCGTTGTGACGTGGGCGAGACTCTGTCACGTCATTTAAAAAAAAATCTTAAACTTCTTTCTGGATTTCAGACACAAAATAAAATAACAATAATAATAATAATAACAATAATAATAATAATAACAAATAAAATTAATATAGTAATTGGAACCTTGAAAGCAATCAACCATTCCCTAACTGCATTGGGAACAAGGGAATAGGATTGAAACGGCCCTCCGTTGCCCCCACATCTCATGTAATGTGTTTGTGATTTTTCAATTCAAGATTGTGTGCAATGGTGTCCATTATAATCTTGACTTTCCGAAGTGTTGAAGGCACTTGGGAATGAGCCTCAAATACACTAGAGCTTGGAGGAAAAACCACATTATAAATTCATTTAAAAAAAATCTAGAGTAGATTTTGAGAAGCCATAAATTGATTGAAGTTATGCATGTTAGGCCCTTCGATGACTTGCTTTTTAAAATTGATATGTGAAAAGGGGATTGAAAGACTTTGACTCACTTTTGCAATTTCAACACCCTCATGATCAAGCATTATAACCTTTTCAATCCATAAGTGATAAAGTTGTGTTTTCTTTAGTGATCTTTAACATGTCTAGATTGAATTTGTACGGTTGCAATTCAAAAAAAATTGATTTATGTAATCAAAATGTTGGCTATATGTTCAATGTAGAACAAATTCCTAAAAGCTTAAAAAAGGCCTTGGGCATTTTGGAGTTAAGAATCATTGGAAATATTAGTAACCTTTATGAACTAATAGCAAATTGGTTCAAACATATCATACATTACCCTTACCAAAAAATCAGTAAATTCCTTGAAATTACTTTTTCAATGATAGTCTTGACCGGATGAAGTGCACTTTTCAAACATTCATCAATCACTCACCCAATGTGGAGCATTTGCAGATTACTGGACTGGACTGCACACCCAATTGGGTACTGTATTCCAAATTTGCAATCCGCAATTATTTTTATTTATTGGAAAAAGACACCATTTCCAAGAATTTCCTGGCAAGGTCAGTCGGTCCCATAAGTTCAGTTCGACCTGTAAAATAATAATATTAACTTATTAGAGAGGGAGGCTATTGGAAGGACTCTTTTTTTTCGAGTGTTTTCCGGGAATCARTTGATTGCTTTCAAAATAAGAAAATTTAGGAATGAAAATCAATGAATAATCAGTCAGGAATCGCGGCACCGCCCTCTTCCTTTTTCAACTGAAATTTATCCTGAAATGACAAATGGGGAAACAAAGTCCTGGGCCACTGGGAATAAACGTCCCAAGGGATCCTATGTGATGCTTGCCACTCATCATCACTCAACAGCAAAATAAATTCTCCAACCAGTTGGAAGTTAACCCTTAAAGGACGGGCCTATCACCGTGGGGAAAGGCCGGGTGCAAAATGTAGTGCTTGACAGAGGGGATAAACACTGTTCATGCACATGTTTAGCTTTGGAAAATTGTACAAACCAACACCTGATGCTACCCATTCAAAAATTGCGAGAAGAGCAATGTGGCACGAAACACTTTCATGTGAAAATCTTTACTATCCTCATAGAATTAGGGCTACCTAAAAATATGGAAGCAATTAAAAACACTAAATTTGACTTCCCATAATAATTGACATATGTGTGGTCACTTTCACAAAAAGAACGGATGAAAATGAGCAAGTGTTCACTCACCAGATGAGATTTTGGTCCTCCAAAGGACGCAAAATGTCCGCCTTGTCCTTTAAGGGTTAATAAAATTTGGTTGGTATCAGAATTTAGAAAAATAAAAAAATAAATTAGGACCTTCATGACATTCAGTAGCAGCACTACTAACTGCCTTTCCCCCATGAAATGATGTGGAATATTCCACACCATGTTAGTAGCTATGAGGCCACATGTCAAATTTATTAGAATGTCAGCAAGAAAGGAATTGGATTGAAACTAATGCACACTAATGGAGGGCCATTAGTAATTTAATTTGTTTTCCAAGTACTTCTCTAGCACCAAAAAATAGTTGACAAGTGGCTCCATCAACATTTTCTAAAGCATGGTATGTGTTTAGTGGTGTCAAGTTACCATGCATTCAAATTTGGCTCTCCAGATATGGATGGATGATGCTGAAGAAAGGAAAAGACAAATTGGTTGAAGACTACTGAATGTTATGTTATACACTCATGCAGATCGATTTCATACATAATCATAACATTGTTTAGTAATGAGGCAGGGGCCCTCAGTTTGGGCCGGGGTGAACTATCCCCTTCGTCTCTTGAGAAAACACTAAACTTTTTTATTTTTCATGTATGATAAAATTTACAAATTTGCAATTTGCAATCAGAGGCCCCAAATTAGCTACACTAAATAGTGAAATTAGGTTGCCTCTACAATTAGGTTGTGTTACTTCAAGAAAGATACTCTACGAGCCATCAAAGTCAACAAATATTTCTACAAGTACTTCCATTTGTATACATGAAGGTTCATGAGTTACAACTACACCAATATCTAATTCAAAAGTAGTGCATTCTTGTACAAGTATCAATAAATATTTATATAGTGTGGAATGTCAAGAAATTAGCGAAGGGCAACCTAATTTCACTATTCAATGTAAGGGAGATGCGCAAGGTAAATAGATTGAACACAAAATAGGAGGCTTATTTTTAAATTTCATCCTTGAAATGACTTGGACTCTTGGAGGGGCCGAGCGAGGGGGCCAATTCACACCAACCCCCTTTTGCATCCCTAAGAAAGGTGACCCTAAAATGAACAAAATTGTCTTAAATGGCTCCTCAACCAACACCAATCCAATTGATCCCAGTTTGTAGTAAGTCTTTCCCGGTAAGTATCTAACAAAGCATAATATCTTCCCAACATGGCCAAGTTGTAAGTAATGTTTATTTTCCATATATTTTAGGCACTACATAAAGAGATCTTTATTAGGATGATGAAACTATATACATCCATGGAAATGGATGAAACTTATAGTACGTGGATGAAAATCATGTATTCATCTAAAAGAGTGTACATTCATCCATATGTATCCATGGAATATACATATGTTGTTTATAGAGATGGTGTTTTGGTTCTCTTCTTTACTTTTAAAGGAWTTTATGCCTTTGTATCATTTTTKTGCCTCAAATTTGGTAGTATATATAAGTTGTTGTTTGGAACATACATTATTTAATTAGGATGCATTTTTTTAATAAGATTTCTTATCAATTACATTTGAAGACCACTTACATTGATTACACCTATTTTTTTAATAAATAAAGGGAAGATTGCATTGATAAAAAACCAGTCGAGAACAATCATCCGGGCTCCCACTGGAAACCTACTCATACACTTGAGAGTGTAGGAGCTAGAAAGYCTTCAATACAAAGGAAAAAAAACATTAGAGTTGACCAATCGATRTTTGTATTAGGTAAGGTAAATCAGTTCATCACATACAAAAGACTGATATCACACACCTAGGGAGTGATCCATTASACTTTTGTATAAACCCATGACAAATTTTTTTTTCAATAAATGAGATTTGGGTTGTCTTAGTGGCCACAATCAATGTCTTGGATGATGGTGAGTGTAAATTCATCACATAAAGCTAGTACAATRAAGATGCAACTAAAGGTTTTCCTAACTTTGAAGAGCAACCCTACAATCCATTAGATGTTTTTTGAGACCTTYRYAAGACTGTTTCRGAGTTGTTCCCGAGCTTTTTTCCTTCCTATTTCYTAYGCTATGAASTAGCCTTTGTTGGTCARAATATTGCAAAAAATTAAAATTAAAATTAMAAAAAGATTTATTAAAAAAAGATGATATAAAGAATTATTATTTTTCAAAAAAATATTGAAAAAATATTGAAAATTGAAAATTATTTGACGTGRCAGTCTCYTAATTACATTAGCTTGATTACATGGCAAAGTTYSTAAAGTTCCCACAATCCGAGAACTTGCAATCTTCTRAAGGCCTCAAARAACATCTAATGTTGACCATCAATCTTTATRTCAACCTTGTAGTTGCTACATTACAATGAATATTATTCAAATATTTTTTAACTATAATAATATGTTACGCAAGGATATTAAAATGCTACTAGCTAAGTTGTTTTGAWGTGGAATTATAGTCGTTCAGTAGTTGTTGAGACTTTTTCAACTAATGAAGTAATGATTGACACAATAGAATCCACCTTAGTCTCCAAAGTTGTTTATAGTTGCAATCGTTTTTTAATTGTAATTTAGTTTTTTTAATTTGCAACTTCAAATTGATTCAATGGATTYCACAAAGTGTAGACTTGTCCACATAGACAATTGTGATGAACACTAAATGAAAAATAGCTCACATTAATTTTAAATTTGAACTTTCGTAACTCTTGTAATTCTACACTTCATTCCACTACTACTTTGCACCTAAAACGAGACCTAAAACAATGTATAGGTTAAATTTGGTGCTTAGAATAGTGCATGTAGTCGCAAGACAATCATACGGGATATTTAGTAGTAGTTGTTGTTTAATTGGTTGTGGTGGATAAGTTTTTTTGAGTGAGATGACCATTATGAATACACTTTTTGATGGATTGGAGGTACTTTAGAGACTCTTTTAGGTAAATTGGGTAGCACACTTCAAAAAAAATTTCAATTGCTCTCTCCATTTCTCACATTTTTCTTGAGGTGGAAAACAAAAGCCACACCATTTAACGTGTATTTAAATTGGTTCAAACTAAAATATGACTATATATTTTACTACATTAGAACCTCTCTAAGTCGCTCCTCTATAAGCCAATAAACCTCTATAAACCAATGTTGTCAAACTGGTTGCGGACTAGGCCAAATTACAAAGGTCGTGAGTAAATTTGACCCTCTCTTAGCCAATAAACCTCTATAAACCAATATGTTAGACCAATTTAGGACGTATTGAGTAAGAGAGGTTCTACTGTAATTAACACCACTGTAGTTTTCTTTGTTGGAATTCGATTTGTACACCCACTTTGATAATAGGATTGAAATCTGCTTTGTCCAAGATGCTTCAATAGTCTACTATGGTCTCGTATCTCACTACTAGAATTAAGCACCCTCTGCATCACCCAAGATGTTGCTCAATACACTACAGAAATAAACATGGAGGGACCTGTAAACATTGTTTTAAGCTTGGCTAGAGACGTTGTTCTTGTGAAGCTATGTCTTGGTACTTGCATTTTTGCAACGTTTGTTGCGTAAATGGGAACAATTGAACTTGAGCTCTCATGTTACTTTACTTGTTCACTTTTTTGGAACATTTGTTCCCAAAAAATTGTYTGTTTCATTGTGAAGATAAATATTTATCTATTTGAAAATTCTAGATCAATGATACAACAACATATTGTATACAATATATATATAGTATTTATGCTATATAATATAGCATACAATACATCATACACTTTTTGTGTAAGTGAAGTATGTGTTATAAAATTGTAGGAAATAGGCAAGCATATTAGGAGTTTCATCAAGCACAATACTTATCAACTAATGTCCTCAACAAAGAATGAAGATGTGAACTCATTGGGAACTATCTTAGAACTTGGGTGTTCTCTCACTGAACGTTGATTAGACATTGCTTAGAATATTGGCTTTTGCCAATTGTTGGTTTTGTTGAGGCAAATACTGCTCTATTCCAAGAAGCACCATAAACGTTGCTAAACCCCCCCTTATTCTAGTAGTGTTTTACTGCAATAAAAGTCTTACTGCTGGGCATGCTTCTCACAATAAGTTAAGTTATAACCCAAACCACAGCCCAAGGCTCCCTGCTAATCCTGATATTTGGCGCCTGCAATCTCCCTCCCTCTCTGTAGCCAGGGTGAACTGACCCCCTTGCTCAGCCACTCGGTAAAACCCTGAATTTTTATTTATTTTCCTTACATGATAAAATTTGCAAGTTCTAAATTCATATTTGCAATCAGTGGCCCCAAATTAATCATGAGGAATGTAAAAGGTAAATTAATCCGGTCCAAAGTAGTTTTTTATTTATTTTACTTGCACCCTTGGAATTACTTGGAGGGAGATGCCAGCTAGCGAATATGCTTCCCCGAAAAGAAGGGATGGGGCAACTGGTGAAGAAGAAGAACTGAAGGAGAAGGTCCATGCTCCGAGAAAAGCAAAGCGAAGCAAGATGAGACGGAGAAAGTGAGAACCCCCGCCCTGTCTCCTGGACGGAGCTTCAGTTCGCATTGGCCTGGCCTGGAGTGGCTGGGGTGGGTTTAATTGTCGTTGTCGTAGGGCAGGGTCACCCGGCATCAGTCGGTCGCTGGGCTCCCTCGTGCCTCCTGCCGGATGGACTTATTGGATCATACTCACACTAATTTATTCTATAAATCAGACTACTGTAGTGTGCCTGTGCCAAAATAAAAGTAAAATTAATATTCTAATTTTCTAATTCATAAATTTTTTGAAATTCAATAACTTCCACACCGTGAGTTGGTACACAACGAAACAAAGCCCATGCACCCCCTCCTCGCCAAGAGCTCTCCGACGGTATCAAGCAACCAACCGGGGACACACGGTTCCGGAGATCTCAACGTAACAAACAAAACTAAACAAAACAAATAAATTAATTTAAAGGATGATCTTCAAGAATATGGATATTGTTGAAGTTCACTCCTTGAACCCTGATCCGACGTGACATCCACCTAGATCTAGCTGCCACCTGCAATTCTAGCCTGTACATTAGTAGCTTGTTAGTGGGGTAGTTACTGTAACAACAAAGGACATTTCCGTTAGATTAAGTAAAGACTGTACAGCTGAATCAGTTATGGCTTAGTGGGATAGTGGCACTCATCACAGATCACAATGCATAAGGCTAATCTCATGTATAAGTTCTTGCCCTGAACTTGGGCAAATCATCTAAAAGCAATTCGCTTATTTCAACATGGTATCAGAGTGGCTATTGTGAGAGAAAACGAGATCAGAGGATGCACTAGCGGACACTTGTTAGGACTTAGCAGAGAGAGGGAAGAACGGGAATCGAGTCGAGAAAGGTAAGATTAGGAGAGAGACAGAAGGAATTAGTGAGCGTTGCTCCTGAACGTCGGAGGATTGAGAAAGAGTGAAATGGCTGAGATGTCTAATGCCGCGTTTAGGGAAGGGGATAAATTGAGAAGGTCATCAAACTATTATGTCTGGGCACTGAAAATGAGAGCGGTACTTCGTGCCGAAGGTCAGTGGTCCGTCACAGAGAATGAGCAAAATCCAGTGATATTTCCCGCTACAATAGAAGGAGAAATCATGACTAAAATACAGTTGAAGAGAAAGAAAGTCTTAGCTTGCCGTTTGCTGTTGCTGTCGATTGCAGATGACATCATCGACCTCATAGCAGAATACACGGATCCAACACCAGCTTGGAGAACCCTGAAAGCCCAATTCAATGCAGGAGATCAGTCACAAGTGCTCACATTGATGGGACAGCTACAATCTCTGTGAATGCTCAAAGGAGGATCCATCGAGGACTACATTAAGCGAGCAAGAGAATTGAAGAATCGATTGAACAACACGGGTGAGCGACTATCAGATAGGAATGTGAACCAACTAATGATGAACGGCCTGCCCCAATCGTTTGAGAGTTTGATTCAGACACTTACACATCTAGATCCCAACATGATGTTTGAACAACTGAGTGCAAGCCTACTGTCAGAAGCTCACAGACGCCAGCACTG
Source organism: Pleurozium schreberi (assembly GCA_006891605.1). NCBI lineage: Eukaryota > Viridiplantae > Streptophyta > Bryopsida > Hypnales > Hylocomiaceae > Pleurozium > Pleurozium schreberi. The sequence goes on along the minus strand of VACF01000437.1, from coordinate 210,286 downwards.
CAATCAGCAAATCGGTGATGATGAGGCTCTGGCTGCCAGTTTCCAGCGGCAAGCAAGCATGCGGGGAAGAGGAGGACGTTGGCCGATGCGGGGACGTGGTTTCCCAGGAAGAGGCTACCCAGGAGCACAAGCTTATCTCCGACCTCCGCCAATTTGCTACAACTGCAACCTGCCAGGACACATCGCTAGAGATTGTAAGATGCCTCGCAAAACTCAATCGTATCAGAGTCAAGAGCAGGCTAGGATCACTGTATACGCAAATTCTGCAGAAATGTTTAGCCCTCATCTAGAAGATTACGATCCCTACTATGATCCCTACTATTACGACAATGGACCATGGTATCTAGATAGCGGTGCCACGGGACACGTAGCAGCAAACTATCAAAAGCTAGATCAGACCAACATCTCGTCAGGAGTAGAGATTAGCGAGATCAAGACAGGAGGAGGAGAGTCTCACGCAATACGAGCCACTAGCTCAGCAACTGTAAACACAGAACACGGAGCAATAAAACTCAAGGAGGTTAAATACGTACCGAGTATGAAGAAGAATCTTGCATCAGTTGGAGTAATCACAGACTCAGGTCATGAAATCACGTTTTCTAGTAACAGTGCTGGGTCAAGGACGAACAAGGCCAGATAGTTGCATCAGGTAGGAGAGATCCCACAAATGGCTTGTAGTCATTTAGAAATCAAATTGCGGTAGTTTCTACCTACAACTCTGATACCACTACTCTCTGGCATCGTCGCCTAGATCACTTAAGTTTTCCTAGTCTCTACCACTTGTCGCAAAAACCGCAAGCAACTGGAATACCGAAGCTTGCTCTAGAAAACAAGATATGCTCGTGCTGCATGGCAGGTAGACAGCATTGTGAACGTTTCCCAAGGGCCTCCAAAAATCGCGCAGAAAGACCAGGACAACGCATGCACACTGACGTCATGGGACCGATGCAGAAGACTTCACTCGGAGGCTTCTTGTACGTTCTTGTATTCATCGACGGCTACTCCAGGAAAAGCTGGGTCTATTTTCTGCGGTATAAAAGCAAAACTTTTGATAAGTTTAGAGACTTTGCACAAAAGATTGAAGTAGAAACCGGCAGCAAAATTCAAACCCTGAGGTCCGACAGAGGTGGAGAATACATGTCGACAGAGTTCAGAGCGTTTTGTGCAACACGTGGAATTCATCAAGAACTTACACAAGCAAGTTCTCCTCAACAAAATGGAGTAGCAGAACGGAAAAATCGAACTTTAATCGAAAAGGCGAGGAGCATGTCACACGACTGCAACTTACCAACATTCTTATGGACGGAAGCAGTATCGCATGTGAACTATCTGATGAACCGAAGTCCAACCAGGGCAAACTCAGGGACAACACCAGAGGTGAAATATACTGGTATGACTCCCGATATCTCTAACTTGAAGATTTTTGGATGCGTGGCGCATGTACATATTCCAGAAGAGAGTCGAAAAAAGCTTGACAGTAAGTCACAACCATGCCTGTTCTTAGGCATAGACGGTGAATCAAAGGCATTCCGCTTGTATGATAAATTCAAGCGAAAAGTGATCATTAGCAGGGATGTGGTCTTYGATGAAACCAAGGTTGGTTTCCAACACATGAGTGAGATTGAGGATGAAAGCGGTATCCCAGTACCCATGTCGATAACACAACCTGCAGACCACCTAGAACCTATGCATGTACAGAATCCGGAATCCAATCAGCACATAGGCTTAGAAAACAACAATTAAGTTCAGACAGACTTCCCTGACACAGACCCGCAGATGGAATTCGACCATGCACCTGATGCATCGGATTCCGATCACCCATCCAGTTCATCGAACAGTCGATTGCAGCCAACTAGCACTGCTACACAGAACCAATCCCAACCATTAGATATCGAACACAACACTCAAGAAAAACGTTCTACCATGCGCCCAATCCCAGTCGATCGAACCATAGGACCTGCAAAAAGAAGATACCCTAATAGAATCAGAAACCCATCTACCCGCATGAAGGACTTCTGGACGCTAATTGCAGAAATAATGGAAGAACCATCTGACTACCAAACTGCATCGCAACATAGAGAGTGGAAAGCAGCCATAGAGAGTGAAGTTACCTCCATCTTGCACAACAATACATGGACAGTAGTGGACCGACCTTCAAATAGAAAACCCATCACTGCAAAGTGGTTATTTAAGGTCAAGAAAGACGCCCAAGGCAAAATCAACAAACTAAAGGCAAGGTTGGTAGCTAGAGGTTTCCAACAGCGAGAAGGGGTGGATTTCAACGAGGTTTTTGCACCTGTTGTCAAATGGTCTACCATCCTAGCAATCTTTGCTTTAGCAGCCAAGCATAATTGACCCTTACACCAAATGGATGTAATTACCGCATTCTTAAATGGGACCATCGAAGAAGACATACTCATGGAGATCCCTGCCGGCTTCCCAGGATTTGATGATAGTTCAAAAATCTGCAAAATCAATCGTGCTCTCTACGGCCTCAAACAATCCCCGAAAGCTTGGTATGACAAGATCACTCAGTGGCTGAAAGAGAACGGGATGATGCAGAGCAACAGCGACCCAAACTTGTACTTCTCCAGGAAAGGGGGAAAGCTTACCATTTTGCTATTGTATGTAGACGATTTGATAATTACAGGAGAGGACAAACAATCGATCGCAGACTTAAAGGCGAAGCTGCAGGGAGAGTTCAAAATGACGAACCTCGGTGAAGCGAGCAGCTACCTTGGTGTCGAGATCCACCGACAAATAGACGGCATTTTCGTAAGCCAGGGAGGGTACATTCAGAAGCTGTTGAAGAAATTCAATCTTCAACACTGTAACTCTACAAAGATCCCAATCGACCCAAAGACCTGCCTTCAAAAGCAAATGGGAACAACAGCCACAGATCCCACGGAGTATCGCTCATTGGTGGGTAGCCTGCTTTACCTATCTCACACACAACCAAACATTGCTTATATGGTAAGCAATGTGGCTAAGTATATGCAGGAGCCCGAGGACGCACACTTTCAGGCAACCAAGAAGATCCTCAGATACCTGCATGGTACGATTGATCATGGTATGTTCTTGCTTGCAAACAACTCATGCAACTTTCAAAGCTACTCCGACGCTGACTGGGGCCGTGACTTGGACACTCGACGGTCAACTTCCAGCATTTTGCACCGACTTGGCAACACGTCGATCAGCTGGAGCAGCAAACTCCAACCTACTGTATCTCTATCAAGTACCGAGGCGGAATATCGAACACTTACGGAAGCAACGAAGGACATAACTCACTTTCGTCGATTGTTTCAAGAAATCGGTGTKTCTGCAGACTCTCCTACAACCCTGCTATGTGACAACCAGTCAAGCCTGAAGCTTGTCAAGAATTCCGTGATGCATGCAAGAACGAAACACATTGAAATTCAGCATCATTTCATAAGGGAGTCTGCAAATGCAGGCGTGTTACAAATGGAGTACATCTCCACCAACAATCAACTTGTAGACTTCCCGACAAAGCCTCTTTCATACAAAAGTTTTGTTGAAAATAGGCAATGCGCAGGTGTGATCTCATACCCGTTTGCTACTCTCCAAACCTAACCTGGGCCCAAGAAGGAGTCTGATGAATGTCAAGCCACAATGCTTGCTTGCTACTCTTATGCCTAAAATCTGGGGCTCTAGGGTTTCTCTTAGTGGATCGATTGTCCCACCACCTGTCCAGGTGCTCCAACAAGTCCCTCCAGTAAGTCTCCATACCTGTAGGGGGTTGATCTCCTGAAACCCTAGTACTATCAGTACAGCCGATCAACTCCTCGTGACGCATTGTCTCCTCGCGACGCACCGCCTCCTCGGAGAATTGACACAGGTACCACAGGCGGAAGCAGAAAGCCTGGACATTGCAGCATACCCGTTGCAAGCCCAGGGCGATGAGCCAGATTGTTAACACAATGATCTGAACCTGCATCACGCCCACCAGGCACGCCCATCAGCAACAAAACGACACAACTCACAAACACGGGCAATCACAACAACGGATCAAAATTTGCTCCTTACCAGCGACATATTGTCCTGGGCATCTCACAGCACAAGCGTCGCCTCGACAAGAAGGATCGCCACATGCACCATCTTCCGCTCCTGACAAATTACAAATCGCAAACATGCAGCTTGAATTAGGGTTCTTCGAAGCGAGGGAGGGTGTTGAAGTTCTCTCCTTGAACCCTGATCCGACGTGACATCCACCTAGATCTAGCTGCCACCTGCAATTCTAGCCTGTACATTAGTAGCTTGTTAGTGGGGTAGTTACTGTAACAACAAAGGACATTTCCGTTAGATTAAGTAAAGACTATACAGCTGAATCAGTTATGGCTTAGTGGGATAGTGGCACTCATCATAGATCACAATGCAGAAGGCTAATCTCATGTATAAGTTCTTGCCCTGAACTTGGCAAATCATCTGAAAGCAATTCACTTATTTCAATAGATATTGGATGTCATGGGCTTGAAGCTAGCAGCCAACTATATGTTGTGTGTCCTGGTTGCAGTGTCAGTCTAACTGCGGCCCTCAAAGGCCATATGTTTAAAAAAAAAAAAAACCCTGTATGTTGGGGTTGGGTTTGGAGAAGGAAGAAAAAAAACTTCAGTCTTGGCTTTCTAGTTTTTGGGTCAGTATGAATGAAGAATAGTGCACTACAGTGATTTGCTGAATTGTAGGAAGCCTTGTACTAACACGACTCCTCTTCTAATGTAGTCGTAAATAGATTTGATAGTTTTGATGTCACTTGCACTCGCTCTTCATGTCTTGGTGCAAGACGTGTGATGAACAAACTCTTATATTATCTCTTAAACGACGCTCATTGACCTTGTATTTGTGGAAAGTTATAATGTACATTTAATCCTCCCTCTTTTCTCTCTCAGTACCTTTTGAAGACTCTATTTTTTTGAAGGACGTACTACTCTTGTGAAATTTCCAAATCAATGCAAAAACTCTTTCGTAAGGTACTTTAATTGTGAGAATATAGAGAACATTGTCATTCACTCATTAATGGTGTTTTGCAAAGATCTATAATATGGTTACAAATAAACATCCCAATAAATATATGCTAAAGGCTTAATATATGTGGTATAAATGAGACAAAAATCCACACCTAGTATACTCTTTCATGTGGAATAAAGTGTTTTTTCTAAGCATTTGAATTGAATTGAATTTTTTATTTCATCTTCACAAACTAAATTTTTTATTTATGTCAAGTTGTGAATCCTATTGGCTAAAATGTTTTTCACTTTTGGAAAAAATAGATTCCTACAATAATTTGGCTTTTATTTAAGAATTCATTCTTGTTGAAAACGACCTATCACCTATGGACTATGGTTGTGGTATATTAAATTTTAAATATTAAATCCCAATATTGTAAGTGGAGGGTATAGTTGGCAACCCGACACTTCTTTGTTGAATTTTTTACCTTTTTAGAAATAAGGTTCAACAAATGCTAAAAATAAACTTTTTGACAATAGTTTTTTTCCACCTTAGATTTTTTTTTGAAGAAATGATTTCTTTAAAATTTTTGCAATTAATAATAATTATTTTCTACCAAATCTGTCATACAACTAGGATTACGGAAATGTTCTAGGAAGGAAATTGAACTCATATTTCCGCCTTTAAAGTTCCATGTTAGATTGTCAGTTTGTCACTTAAAATTTAATTAAAAAAACCAGAAAACTATTTGCATTACTAGTCCAAATTTAGTGGCCCTCTTGAAGCCCTATTTTTCTCTAATGTACATTTACACACCATCCCCAAAAAACTAAAAAGACTTTAAAAAAAACTTTAGTCCTTTAAAATCTACTCAAGCTTCCAAGTATCCTCTTAATGGATGATTGCCTACCAGGAATTAACAACCTAGAGAGAGTGACAATGAAAGGTCTCTTTACACATGGTGAACTACTAGTTAACAAGATCATTCAAATTTAGTATATTGAAATTATAATATTGGCCTCCTTTACATGTCTACAAACAATTTACCAACACTAGAAGCAAATCCTTCTAAGGGTTGTAGGTTCAAGAGTTGACCACACCAATTTTTCACATCACATCGTGCACAACATCAATTCAAGAGTGGTTGAAATGTTGAATGAATCTGCAAAGATGATATTTGTGACATTCAATTCAGTTATGTTGAAGGGATGAATATAACGTCATGATCTCATTTGCAAACATTGTCATTGGATGTGTGCTCCATGTCATCTTTACATTGCAACATTGGTCATTGGATAGTAGCATGATGTTGGGCGCAATTTCCTTCTCATGCTTCTTGGTGAAGGATTTGGACAAGTCTCAAACACACCTACAATAGTGAGCCTGCAACTATGTTTTTATAAAAAATGTGCTATTGCATTAACAAATATTACCATGCTAGGCAAAAATGCAAAACGGGGTACTTACAAAGGTACTTCTACAGAGGAACACCAATTTTGTTAGATTAGCGATATTCCATTACATTGGTGTAGTTCAAGATGCACAATGTGAATCCCAAATCTAGATACCTGTTGTAGTAACATTATTTATGACCTAGAATTAAACCTTTGAGAAGATATAAATCACATTTTTTGTGCATGGACTACCGCCAATTTGACGTCGAAATAGATTCACTCACAAGTATTTGGAAATGAATAACAAGCTACTGTACAAAGGATGTTAGGATGGTGGCCAATCCACTTGACTTCCTCATGAGTATGGGTAGAAATGAGGCATTGAGGCTTGCGTGCTTCGCTCCAAAGTGTTCTATCTTCATGGCAATATCTAATCGTACTTAAAAGAGCCTTGAAAATCACAATAATGTATTTTCCATTCAACTTACCAAGCAAAATATCTCGCAGTGAACTGAGTGAAGTTTCACTCACATACAATACATCACAATATCACGTCACATGCACCAGAGAAAAACTGTAAGTACTGTAATTTCAAGAGTGCGTAATCTTAGCTGATGTAAGATCGTAGCTTCTTCACGGAAGGACTGARAAGCAATCGTTTTTCCTTGACCCCACCACTCATTGTAAGCGGAATCACATCAAACTCCCACTCAGTTTCCCACCCCGGCCAGCCTCCGTCGGCCATGCTCAAGTTACGGTACTGTAACTTATCCTTGATTGCCTTTGAAGCCCGAGCTCCCATCCCTTTCCAGGACTGCAGGCCTGAGTTGCAGTGAATCAAGACCCCACAACARCGAATCTAAAGGAGGGTACACTCACTCACTTCAGGTGAACGCAATCACTCTTAAATTACCCCATGACATAAAAATGACTCTCGTTCTCGCCCCTGCAACTAACGACAGTCGCCCGGTCGGTCCCTTCAACTAAAAAATACTGGACGGAGTAGAAAATTACTTTAGTACACATCATTCACTCTTTCATTCATTCAGGTACCACGAAATTACAGTTACAGTCACTGGTCCAGGGACACCCACTCCGTCCCCCGCGAGCAAAGCGACAGCATGTCCAAATGGCCTCCCACTCCACCCACACCGAGCGCTTAAGATTCCCCGCAAAAGATGCACTTGTTGCCCCCAGCATCTTGTCATTAAACCCCTCCAGGCTCATCCTCATTAAGCACGGTCCTTCCCTGGTTTCCTCATCTTTTGCGAGCCAGGCTCCCTGTTGTCATCTCGCGTGTCCACCGTGCAATTGTGGCTTTGTTGGTTGGCCGCTGTCACCGAGGGATAATGGTGATGAACCCGTGTTTGCAATAGAAGGGTGTGTTGCTACGGTGACTGAAGTTTTGATAATTCCAAGGCTTGGGATCGCCTGGCATTGAGATCGATCAGGATGAGTCCCTACACGCCTGGTATCAGCAGTCCAGGGGCGCAGGATTTCAGTGCCATGGACGGGAAGGACCTGATTGCAGGGGGGCTTGCCTTCGGGATTCGGAAGCAGCAGGAGAATCGGAACTCTCCGTTGAAAGTGAGTAGAGACTCCGAGCGCATTCGGAAGCCGCCGTTGCCMCTGCCGCAGGTGCAGTACCGGCCGCCGGTCATCATCCACACGTACTCGCCCAAGGTGCTGCACACGGAGCCGGACGACTTCATGTCGCTGGTGCAGAAGCTCACGGGATCCAGTGACACGAGGTTGCGGCTGAAGAAGATGAAACCGTCGCCCAAGAAGAAAGTGAGAAAGGCGGGGGAGGCGAGTGGGTCCAGGACAGCGTCGAATCCTGAATCCGCTACTACGGAGTCAATTCAGCACTCTGCCGGGGGCGCCTCCATTCAACGACAAGGTAATGAGCGCTAATTCGATCAATTCTTCCCCATGTCGCTTGATGAATCTGCTCCTTTGCAACTCATTTCGGATTCATAGACAAGGAAAATCCCAGTTTTGATTCACGGAAGGCCCAGTTTGGAACCGCAAGGTCGCAGTTTTGATCCCCCAGGTCGTAGTTTTGAAGTCTCTGAGGTTGAAGTTAGAACGAGTATTGACGACGAGTGTGATTTCCTATGCATTTTTCAGGTTCAGTGTCCTCGTCTACAATGTCAAATTGCGGCTCCCCCACGAGCTCGGAGGATTCAGCTACGTTCGTGGTGGCTGTTCCCATTACTCGCAACCGCTGCGGTGAATTAGCGCCTGTGGCGAAGCAATCGAACTCCCCCAGGAGCCCCTTCGACTCCGACTTCGAATTCGACAACAACGACAACTTGTCGATGTTTTCCCATTTCGAAGGTCCTTCCCCCGCCGTGGGCACCATGCTTTCCTCCCAGGTGAAGGCTGAGGCGCCTTTCTCATACGCGGACAATAGTTTTTCTTCCCCTTTTAATCACTCCTTCTCCGATTTCATGCACCCTCCTGCCAATTCGAAGCTCCCTGGTATTGCTCCGAAATTGTCTCGCTCCCAAACGCATCCCCAAGACGGAATGAGCTCCTTCCACATTGACTCAATCACGGGGTACCTACCTCCTGCGCACCTTCTGGCCGGGTTGCCCGATCTCTCAACGGGGTGGTCCAGTCAATCCAATTATCAGTCGAACTATCTAGACTGCCTCCCTTCGACTCCCTTCATTAACCAGGCGCCGTATCTTCGTCAACGCCAATTTGCTGGAGGCTACGCTCCTGTCCCTGAAGGGACTACTACACTAGTGGCACTGGAGAATCTGCATACGTTCCCGTTGACGTGAGATTTGGAAGTTGTAGAGAGTCATTGATCGGTGAGGAAGGTTGGGAAGTTGCAACTCTTGTGTCATTGGTGTCTTTAATTGATTTGGAAGTTGTAAAGAGTCATTGATTGGCGAGGAATGTATAACATTAAAGGCTCTTGCTTGTCAAGGATAGTCAAAAGGTCCCCAATGTTGGTTGATAATGTATGCATATTGGCATAGGAGGGCTTTGTCTTTCTCACAATGGAATTTTTTTGTATGTAGGAAAAAAATCATTTAAACTTTTGGTTTGGTAATTTGATTTGAATAAATTTGGAATAAAATGAAAATTTAATCCCTTAACCCCTAAATGATTTTGACTATGTTTTCATCATAAATGCTCTAAAACTGCCATTTCTAATACAAGTATCAAATTTCAGGAAAAAAAATTGGACACATGTCTAATTTTTTGTAGGATCTTGTAGTATGCTAGTTTGAGAAGAAGTGGAAAAAAATTCAGAAATTTCCATTGTGTAGATTGCAAAATACTAGTGTTTGAAATGACAAACATTGTGTTTTTGACATTTCGACCGGGGGGTCCACTCATTTTGCCAATTAGAAACCATGAGTAACCAAGTGGTTCTAGTAAATGGTAATTTCAACCTCAAATTTTAAACATTGATTGATAATGACTATAGGATTCTATTGCCAAATTTCCAACTCAAATAATATTTAAAATGATTTATAGAAGAGGTTGGAAATTAACTACAATGGCATGTTTTTCAACTCAAATATTTGTTGAGAACACATTTAGATGACCAATGCATCAATATTCATCTCAAAGTGGGCTTTCAATAGAGAGTTATTTTTGTTAATTTTTTTTTCATTTAAAAAATAAATTTAGAATATAAAATAGGGATGTGAAAGTTATTTTTCAACTTTATAGTATATCTAATTACTTCGAAAATTTGTAAGTAATTATTATCAAGAAATAAAAATATCAATAATTCAAAACATAAACTTTTAAAGTAGGAAAATCTATTCCTATATTTTTTGTTTTCTTTTATTTAAGTTTTAGGATATAATATAGGGGGGCCAAAGTTTTGGTCGCTCATGGTTTCTAATTGGCAAAAATAAATGCCCCCAAAAATTGAGCTGTACTTTACAAGCTCACATTTGTATGGAAAAATGTCCATTTGTATAGGTGGTTCTTCTTTGAATTAATTTTTCAAGGCAAGTTGGCTACATGCTTGAAAATTTTCAAATCATTTGGAATTGTACAACATATAGGAAAAAAATAGTAAATAGAAAAAGTAGAGAATGATTCAAAGTAAAAAATTGTTAAGAATTTATTTTTAGAACTGGAAATTGCCAATCCCAAATTCCCAATGGTTCTAACGTTGTAATAAAAAAATCTACACCCAGTTACTTTATTTTTTTAAAGAAATATTGAAAATTAGATTGAATAAAGTACTTTAAAGTATATTGTACAATAGAAAATCCACAACTGCTTGCAAACTAAAACTTTTCATAATTTTCATCTCATGAATCAAAATGAAATGATTCAAAGCTTTCACAAATAGAAATCTACAAAAACAATTTCATTTTTTTATTTCTTGCGACAATGATTTTTTTAAAAATTCTTGGGCTGCCTGCCAAGCAATAAAAAATACATATCATACAATAACTTTTAAACCATGCATGTAGTCAAATGTTAAGAAAATTATTGTGCTTGAAAGATATTCCTTGTCCACATGTGTAAAAATTTCAAAGAAAAAATTAAAAGCTTCATTTGTAGTGAATTGCCCAAAATCGCTATGTTGCCAAAAAAATGTAGTTTTGACATTAAGAGGTGAAAGATTGAGGAAACAACATGGGTTTATTGAAAATTGAGGAGGCACTATTGACTTCATAATTTATAAATTTTGCATGAAATCTTTAGGATGGATGCTAATTATCCTAATCTAAATGTCCAACTTGTTTCACTTCATTTTAATAATGTTGTACTAGTTATAATTAAGTTTTTTTCAATGTCAATTCTAAATTGGGCAATTAGAAATATATTCTAAAAAGTATTAAATAATTTTATTTGATAGGTTAGATTGATACCTATACAAAATCATTGAAACATTTGATTCCAAATAATGAGATGGAAGTAATTAGGAGTTTTATTTTGAGGACTATGAAGGTAGAAAAAACATGGTATAAACATTGTTTATAAGAACATCCTAACCATTGGAAATTTCAATTTTCAATTTTTTGTCAGAGTTACTAGTGATTTGATTTTTCTTTCATCAAGTATTGCCTTCTACCTTAAAAATATATTTATCCCAAACATTCAAATTTTGAACAATAGATGAATGTACACATCATAAGTAGAGAAAAGTACATTTTTTCATCCATCAATTATTTGTAGATTCTTTTGTTACTTCTTTAACATTTTTACAATACATATTTGGAAGACTTTGCTTCACACRCATATTCAATAATTCAAAGAGTATTAATAGGTTTGGCTTCAAAAAGTAAATTTTTAGTTCAAAGAATGACCCTTCAAAAACACTTGAATAGAAAAATAAAATGTAAATCTTAAATAATCAATAAAATTAGAATTTATTTTTTTGGACTTGAAGGAAAAAAATTCTTATGAAAATTGCAAATATTCAACCTATAATTTCATTTTAGCGGAGGAATTTGGATTCAAATTTAATTGAAAAATATTGGTACGTGTAGTGGTTGATCTAAATGTAATATTGTATAGATAAGATATATGAATCTTATTTTACAACTATTTTTTAAATTCTCGTTTAATTGTTTGCAGTTTATAATACATCTTTACAATTTGGACTATCCCTTGGTCATTCATGATGCATGGGTTAAAAATGAATAAAAAAGCTTGTTTGTTAAATTTTTTTTCATGTATTCTAAATCCGTTTCCCCACATATTGACTAAAACACACAATTTATTGGATATGGTATAAGTGTTTCTTTTTAAAAATGTTGAAAACAAAACTTTATCTTTTTTAGAAAGGCAAGGAAAATTTACTTTTTAAAGTTTAGACACATTGAACTTGCAATTAATGGGGACCTTCATTTTAAAATTTTGAGAAAATATACTTGAACAACGTATCTAAATGATAAAAAAACTAAATATAGATGAAAACTGTAGCCTTGCTTTTGATGTCAATGTTTTGAAAGATTGTTGGAGTCCAAAAAACCACAATCCTTTAGATTTTAAGATGTAAGCCAAAGTTGTGAAAAATACAACTATGAAAACAAAAAAAATATAGAAAGCGATCATTGTGAAAACCAAAAATTGTAGAAAGATGTCAATTTGGCCAATACTAGATATGATGTGGTCTTATAAACCTAACATAAAATATTTTCGTTGGGGATATATGAGGAACTTGTTATTTACTACAAATGATTAAGTTTGAATTCATATTTGGAATTAGAAAATTTTAAACTAAATATGATAGATAAAGAGGTAAAAAATTATTTAACAATATAAAATAGGGGAAAATAATTTACATTTATCCACTGAGGCAAAATTTGAAAAAATTTGAAGCTTTTGCACTGGATAAGGCTCTAGCTTCGGCAATCAATTTTATTCAATGTTCCTAAAGAGATCTTGATTGGGAACTCAGGGGTTCACTTAGAGTCTCCATAAAAAATCACGTGTGAACAAAACTTTGCCCCCCCCCCCCCCCCCTCTTTACTTTTTACTTTTAGATAAAATTCAATAAAAGAATATGAGCAAATTTTCCTACTTTGAAAGTTTACATTTTGAATTATTGGTATTTTTATTTGTTTATAGTAATTATTTACAAATTTTTGAAGTAAAAAGATACACTGTAGAACTGAAAAATAACTTTCACATCCCTATATTATGCAAGAAAATATTGTCTAGAAATGAACAAAAAATTCCTGAAAATAACTTTCTATTGAAAGCTCATTTTGAGTTGGATATTGATGCAATGGTCATCTAAAATGTGTTCTTTATAAATATTTGAGTTGAAAAACATGCCATTTCAGTTAATTTTTCAACCTATTTTAGAAATCATTCCATATGTTTTTGGATTGCTTAATTTTTTTTGGCACTTTAAATTAATTATGAGGCAGAAAGCTAACCATTCAAGCTCCTAGAAAACTACAATATATGTCAATTGGATGCAAACAGGATAAAGAGAAAAAAGTATTTTGTATTCAACTTTTAGAGACAATTTTAAGCAATAGCTTTACATACAAGCAGTTAGATTAAAAAGATTTTCATTGTTTATATACAGATTTTATAAATATAGGTGTTAATGAAATTGATTATGAGAAGATTGTATAAAATCAAATAAAGATAAGAAATAACTTAGGATTTAAAATCATCATTTTCATTAATGTATTCCTCTCCTACCATGTCAATATCCCTTGGGATTTGACTCCTAAAAGTTTAAGTACGTTCCTATGACCTCAAATTTTTTGTGCTGTTTTCTAACACGTTTTGGCAAAATAGAGAAGCTTCAATATACAATTTAGCTACTTGCCTCTCAAAGTAGTATGCATGTGGAATCCTACAAAACCCAAACCATTCCAAATCATATTGTTGCAAGCACTAGGTCATTTTGGCAATGTTGCATAATCTTCAGAAATATCAACACTTTTTTAAATGCTTTTTTTTGGAAACTTTTGAAACCAAACAAATGCCAATAACAATTTTCAGAGTCTATGCACCTAAATGTTACTCCGAGTACAATTTATCCCTTTGAAATACAATACGTTAGCAAATATTAGCATGTAATTGTTGCAAGAGACTAATATTGAAGGTAGTTGCAAGAAACACCTGTCGTTTCTGGGTCAAAATGGCTTCACTACTAGAGTACTGTGACTTTTGGAATAAAATTTTCAAAAATGAAATAAAATATGGATAATTTGTAAAGGATTCAAAAAATCATATGTTTGAAAATTCAGACCTAGGAAAATTTATTTCTTAAAGTTATGCACACTCAAAGAGTGATGGAAAATGCCAAGAAAATGGACACTTTGATGTTTGATTTTTTTTAAATAGTAAAAAATTAAAAAAATTCTCCAAAAAAAAGCCTTTTTTCCTCACTTGAATATGCTTCTTCTCAACCATTTTTGTCTTTGGAAAAAAAAATTGAGTTCTTTGCACTTGTGCAAAGGTAGTGCACTTTGAGCACATGTGGAGGGTGGACAGATTACTATTTTTTGAAAATCTCTTCCTGGGCCTGTGTAACTTTAGTAGAAGTCCTTGCATCTCAATTTTGAGCTTCAAATTTGGATTTTTGGGTAGAAAATAGTACTAAAATCCTCCAAAATGGCCAAGGTAGACACCCAATCGGGGGCAGGTTAAAAATAGTAAAATAATTTTGAAAATTTCGAAAAAATTACTCAATGTCTAAAACTACCTTGTGTACCTTCATTCCAAATTTCACTCCAAAATATCAAATTGTGCAAAAGTTATGAGCAAAAAACTACCTATCCAAGGGCAAGGGGACAAAAAATAGGACAAGTGTTTCTTTATTCACCCTTGACCATTTACTTTTACCATTCAAATCTAAGTCACTCAATCATCTTGGCATGCATGCGATGCAAAGGCCATGGTTCAATTCTTTACACTAGTAGAAAACATGGCCAAGTAGACCAAGCTTCAAGAACCATACTTGGTCTAACTTGGCACAAGTGTGGGTCTTGAAGCTTGGTCCACTCAAGCTTGTTTTTTGGTAGTGTTATCTACACCAAATAGTGAAATTAGGTTGCTCCTCACCGATTTCTTGACATTTCAGACTATATCAATATTTATTGTTATCATACAAGAATGCACTACTTTGGAATTATTTTTTGGTGTGGTTGGAACTCATGAACCTCCATGTGTGCAAATAGAAGTATTTGTGGAAATATTTGTTGACTTTGATGGCTTGTAGAGTACTTTCCTTACGGTAAGGCAACCTAATTGTAAAGGCAACCTAATTTTACTATATAGTGTAGGCATGTACAGACGTTTTCATGCAGAGAATGATGCCTTTGTGGTATTGCAATGTGTTGCTTCTACAATAAATGAATTCAAAAAGAGATTGAAAACAAATTTTTCAGCACTCCATTGTCGAATGATTACGAAGAGTCATAGTGTTCAGGGCCACCCGGCAGGACCTGACAGAGGGTTTCATTGATGGAAATTAAAAAGAAAACCACCGAAAGTTCAAACTTTCAGCACTTRCATGTGACATTTCGGCACACTGAAATTTGCCGAAACAATAAATAAATTCGACCCCATCAGCAGTATCACTCAGATTTTCCTATTTGCAATTAAATCCAAAATTGAGGGATTTGGAGAAATTTTGATCATGGGACTTTTGGGTTACTAACTTCAAGTAGTAACTGGACCAGGGACATTACATTCCAGGGCAGATGKGAAATTGGCAGATGGGAAATTTCGTTTGAAACTGAAGGGCAATGCTCCATACTCCATTTTTCCATTCATTCCCTTCTTCAGCTCTAAAGTCTAGGAGAGGTATAGATTTCAGAACGTACCAGTTGTCTAAATGTAAAAGTACCGAAGTTAGTTTGTGGAACTCCGCCAATTTAGCAAAAATTTGGTTGCAGACGATGGAGACCAATGTAGGATATCTGTATCTTTGTGAACGTACTCCGGCAAAAGAAATCGAAGGACATGGCATGGGCATGAGTAACAATTTGGAATAGTTTCTCGAACCTTCCGTTAATTTCAAAATAGAGACTTCATTGAAGAATCCTTGGCCATCAGATCCTACACCAGTTCAGAAATGCGATAATTTTCTTCGCAATCAAGGTCCTTATATTATTTTATAACACTGCTTGCTAGAGTTTTTTCGTAACACTGCCGGTTGGCTATGGGTTCCTGTGTCTCTTGGACGTTGACACAGGTTCAAGCCAGTCTAAACTAAAGTAAGCTGCTGTGATGACTTGATGCTGTGTCGTCTACTGTTGGAGTGAGGTGAAGGACGTCAGTTACGTACTTTCGATAGATTGGCGATATTTCAGAAAAAACTTGTACTTTCCCTAAACCCTACCTGGAATCTCAGATGTATAAACGTACAAAGCTAGAGCTTTGTGCACTTGACTGTCACATTATTGGTGCTATGAAAGATTCCATATGCTTGGTACGATTTGTGCGTCAATTCTCGTTGTCATGAGAAGATGGACGTAAGCCTTACTTCTGGAATCATCCTTGTTTATTATATCAAGAGCAAATGTGCTACTCTGTATTTGCTATTTATCATTTGCTTTTAGAATGATTCCTCGTGTGCTATTTGTGACTCGATCATGGTATTAATAATGGATCAAGTCTGCAAGCAGCAAGATGGAATTTTGATGTAAATTGTCGATCCTGAAGCTTTCGAATTCATTGTAAGAGAATCCTAATTATGTGGAATAAACCTGAGCACTTTAGATCGTGATCATGCCTAGTACGCATGACTGCAGAACCTTTTTTCTACCCGGGAAATGTTGTTAAGAATAAAGGATCCTAGGAAACGGAGTGCATTCGTTCTTTTGTTTGTGAAGAAGTGAACGTAAAATTATAGCTTATAATGGAAAAAATGCACTTAGGGACCTTGATTTTCCAGCTCTTTCACTGTGCGTGGGAGAAAAGTCCGAGACTTTGCTCTGAGGTTACCATCCGAGCTTTCACTAAAACACATCTACTTAAGAAATAGAGAACTCTTACTGTGCAACCGAGCATTGGGTACATCTTACTTCTATTAATATAATCCAAAAGTGGAATTGATATAGGTCGATCCCTAACCACCTGCATTTCATCTCTGCACGATTTTTGACGTACTTGGATCTAAATTTCGATTAATTTATTTCGCTAACTCAACCATTTAAAGCAAAACAGTGACGCCCAATTTCGAAAGAGGCCATGTAATAATTCATATATATCTAAGGGGTGATTGCAGCAGAGAAATCAAGCAAATGGAATGAAATTGGTGTTTCGAAAACATGTTACCACTTCAACACGATCCAACGGCAGCCTCTGGAATGTATCTTGATGAGCAAGAGCTTTATGATATCTCCAGAAAATCATCATGCTACTGATGTGGAGAACTGGAATTCTCGACCCATGGAGACTGAGAATTGTTTCCCACATCAGTAACATTATGGTTTTCACTGATATGCTTCACGAGGTGACCTTTCTGAGCTATTTCTGCAACACATTTTGATGATCAGAGAATTCCAGTATCTCCAGAAAATCATCATGCTACTGATGTGGGGAACGAAAACTTGTGCACAGAGAACATTCTCTTGCAAGCTAGATGAGCATTGTTTCCCACATCAGTAACATTATGGTTTTCACTGATATGGTTCGCAGATTGATTGACCTTTCTGAGCTGTGTCTGCAAAACATTTTGATGATCAGAAGAGTATATATCTCCAGAAAATCATCATGCTACTGATGTGGAGAAGTAAAACTCTCTGCTCAGAGAACATTCTCTTGCAAGATGAGCATTTTAAGTTTCCCACATCAGTAACATTATGGTTTTCACTGATACGCTTCACGAGGTGACCTTTCTGAGCTGTCTTTTTGGTGATCAGAGGATTATAATATCTCCAGAAAATCATCATGCTACTGATGTGGAGAACGAAAACTTATGCAATAAGAACATTCTCTTGCAAGATGAGCATTTTAGGTTTCCCACATCAGTAACATTATGGTTTTCACTGATACGCTTCACCAGTTGGCACTATCTGCAACACACTCTTGATGACTGAACAGAGCCTAGCTAGGCGGATTGCAACATCTCCAGAAAATCATCATGCTACTGAAGTGGGGAACTGAAGTTACTCTGTAGTACTCAGTTAGCATTCTCGGTGACAAACGAGAGCATTATTAATTGTTTCCTACCTTATTTGCTCTTCTATCAAAAGCCACATAGCCCTCCGAAGGCCCCAAATTTTCTCTAATGAGAATCGGGTTTAACCATTGTTTAACCCCTAAACGCCCCAGAGGACTAAAAGTGTCCTCACAGTCTAAAAGTCCAATTCAAAGTGATGTAACTTTTGCACATAATATCTGAATTTGATATAACTTGTTGGAAAATCTGCATTCTTTCTTCTAGTTTGTGTAGTAAACTTTTCAGGTCAATCCAAGACATGAAAATGTTTTGGGAGCCAAATCGAAGTTCACAGGTTCAATTTGAATTCACCAAATTGTATTTGATGGTTGCAACTTCAGCTTGTATTACCTTCATCAAATGTTTGTTTTCAATAAAATTTATTGGGTTGTGTTACCTTTAAAGTCTAGTTATTGTGGTAAATTTTTTATGTCAATCCAAGTTGTTTTGAATGTTAGGGAGCAATTCAAAGTTCAAAATCTAGACATTTTTGGATTCAAAGAACTCTCCTAAACAATTATGGATGAAAAAATTGTAGTTCTTCATCCACTTCTAGTCATTTGTAATCATCCAATTGCTACTTTGTGGCACTGTGGTCTTTGAACTTTGAAATCATTCATCTATATTTTTTTCATTTTAGGATTATTTATGAACAAAATTTTTATCTTTAATTCTTAGAGTTGAAATTACACGTTTTTGATAAGTTACAGAAAAATAATATTTTTTTTGTGAAAATCAAATTCAATCAAAATTTTTGAAGAATAAATGAAGAAACTTCATATCAAATATGGTAAAATAATTGAATTTTTTTTGCAAGTGTACATAATAGTATAGAACATCATATTGTAAACTAAGATTGAATGTTGTCTTATAATTGAAAAAAAATTCAATAGACTAAATTATAGACCAAAAGTTCAAATTGCAATAAAAAAATTTAATTTTAGAAGATGAAATACTTTCATCAAAGTTTAATAATAGAATAAGCTGCACCAAATGTCTTTAAGCCTTAAAGATGTGGATCCACTACCATATGTGGTCAAACAATTTTTTGTTTAATTTTTTTTTAGGTTTAAATCTTAATTTAAGTGTATGAGACTATATATTTAATATCCATCTTAGAAATCTCAATCAGTTTCATGAGAATTTGTTTCTGTGATAGTTTTTATTGCAAAACTCTAAATTGAAATGGTAAATATAAGAAAAAGAATATGAATATTGAACTTTTTCATGAGGTACAAGTAGCAATGAAGAATAGTAAGAATTTTTCTTTTAAAATTCCCAATGACCTTAAAGTTACATAACCACTATCAAATGAAATTTGGCTTTTGTGTAATCAATTGAATTGTTTTTTGATATGTTTTATAAGTGAACAAATTTTTTTTCTATTGATTGAAGTTGATATTTTAGAATTATTGGTTGAAAAATCATCCTATTTATATTTTTAAATGTACAGTTATGTAATTATGTAATTTATAATAWACATTGGAACAATCAATATCATTTACAAAAAGAAGAAGGTTAGAATAAAAGACAACACTTTATTATTTGAATTTAATAGTTATTTGCAAAATAAACACTACAAGAGAAAGGGATGTTTTAAGTATAGTCCTAGAGATAAGATTTTAAGTAATGACCTAGAAGGAGTCTTTTAAGTAAGAATTTACTGAAAATACATGTCTTTTTGAGTAAAAGTTTACTTAAAAGACATGTGTTTTTAGTACATTCTTACTTAAAAGACTCTTTTTAAGTCATTACTTAAAATCTTATCTCTAGGACTATACTTAAAACACCCCTTTCTCTTGTAGTGAAAAAATTCTAATGAAAAACTCACATTTGTATGTAATTTGAATTCTAAGACATGGAGTTTGCAATAGTAATAATTCATTGCCCTTCTAGATTGTTTTCAACTTTTATGATGGGATAACAATTAAAACTTCTTCAGACTTCTTTTTATTAATTTGTATCATATACCAATGATGAATCATCCATTTTGGGGTGACCTGCATGTGGAGTTAATATTAATATCTTGCAGTCTCTTGTGATATTGAACGATGTGAATGTGTGATACCGGTACAGTACTAATGATGGTAAATAGTGTTACCCATACTAACTATTTTAGAAATGCTAAAAGTTTTTACACTTCCTGAATATTTTTATGAAGTGCATGGATCCTAATAGTACTATATTTGGGAAAATTTTGTGCCTATACTAGTTGGGAAAATATTCATAAAGAGTAAAAACTTACGGTCAATTAGTGTAGGTAACACTACTTACCATCATAAGTGTAGTGCAATTACAAGGAGAGGATTGTTCAACTGAGAACGAAGAGCAGTGAGTGTGCAATTAAAGAGGTTCATCAAAGAGGTTTAGGTGTKGTTTTGCTTGCTCCTCACGTCTGCTGTGAAGTGCCCTCAGAGGCCTGTCGGTAGACTTGAAATTGCGTCCCAGAAACTCTAACCCTACCGAGTTTGTGAAGATAGCTTTGCATTTCGCCAAGCTTCGCCAAGCTTTGCATTTCGCTTCGACGACTGTGTTCGGCAATTATTTGCCGCTTCGAKAACACAGTCACGTTGTTTAAACAAGAGACAGGAAGCCCCGGCCCTGGACTTGGGCGGCTATGGCGGGAGAACAAAAGATCTATCAGCAAGAATTTCTTCCCTGAAAGTGGCCATAGTAGCGGCCTGCAAGAAGCTATCATCGCATTGCCGCTGGGCTAAAATGAAGAGATGGCGCCCTGGTTAACGCTTCCTAATCCGGTGAACATCAGCAGAGTAGACGTCTACCTTTATATCATGTCGGAGAACGTAATTTGAGAAATTCAGCAACAATTTGTGACTGTCGGCAGGAATCAATGAGTATGGAAATATCAAGCAGTCATGGGAGTCGAAGGTAACCTGTCCTAATTTTAACACTTTCTCTGATCCCACCATTATATGGACATTTTTTTTAGCATGCATTAGCAAAGGGAAAGAATGGAAACACAAACAATTTCGCATGACTGTTGAAACTCTGGACACTATAGTTTCAAAGTTTGAATTAGAGGAAATTAAGCAGACAATCTCTCATGGATTGCGTACTTCAACTCTCATTGGGTATTTTGAAAACTTATGGTCGTTTCAGAGTCTTCAGTACATTGTTTTAGTGCTACATCCAAGTGTTGCATTTTGGATGGGTTTCACTTGTAGGTGTAATTACCGATGCACATGCTTTTCGCTGCTACGAACTCCATCCATTCCAAACAAGAGCGAAAGACCAAGGACTTGACAATTTCCTTTCTCAAAAATTCTGCAGAAAAGTCAAGCACCCTAGTGAAATCCACAAGTGAGCTCATCAACGGTATGCAGAGCATAAACATACACAATCTTAGACAAGGAGGTACACAAATCAAGGATATTTATATTCCATAATTTTTTCTGAGTAGACGCCAGCCAGGGTTCAGTGTGCAAAGTACACAATGTTTGGCCGCTCTACATACAAAAGAAAGACTGCTTCATCGTAGAGAACGTTGTTCACTTCGAACTAAAGCCTGGTATCTAAGTTCTCTGTGCTTAATGGGTTTGATGCCAAGCCAYAAGGGCGGGTGAATTATATGCCTCTTTATTCTATATAGTTAAACGATAAGTAAATTCATAAGTATACCGTAGACAGTACATTTTTCGTTTTCACAAGAAGGTTCTGCAACATATAATGTGCACGACGACAGAACTTAATTCAGACAAAAACTTTGAAGACGGTAACGAAGGCCACTGTAGCTTTACATGTCAGTGAAATGTAAAACTTGTTGGGGACTCTAAGCATTTCAATCTTGCAAAACTCCCCCCCCAAAAAAATTGAAGACAATCTAGCCCGATCTTGACATCCACGCTGGAATCCACTTGGATTTCTTGGAGGTTTGGCCCGGAGGRTCACTTGGGGCGGTCTCCGATTGCCTGGGATCCATCTCCATGTTCAGTTTGCCGCCTTCTTCCTTGATGGTAATGCATTTGTTGTCACACAAATCATCGGAGCTCACGGTGAGTTTCGCAAGTCCAGGAGCGTCGATCTGCACGATGTACTCTCGATACGTCGCGTTGAAATCAACTCCGATGGTGTACTTCCCACCCGCCGCAACCGAGGCCAAGTCGGAGGCGTAACGAGCGCTCCCAACTTGGAGTTTCATAATATGCTTCGTCGCGTTGGAAATTTGCGTGGAGGCACTCATGGTGGGAAAGCTGGTTCAGATTCAATCGCCGGATGACAACCACCCGCATCRGTCGCTAGCCGCGAAGTGAAATCTSGACTGGCCTGGATAACTGCCTTGAAAATTGAACGATCCAGCAGAACTTAAGCAGAGAGAGAGAGAGCTTGCGAGGTATTTTAAAACAGAGTGAAGACCTCTGGCATGTATTTATGGGTAGAGGGCAGGAGAGAGATGCATCCCAGCTGCGTGAATTTGGCGGCACATWTGGTAGTCTTAGCTGTGTCGGGAGCTAAGTCGGGGCTGAGTAGTGTGTTCCACGAAGCATGAAAGTGGCGTGAGGCAAACTTCTTAGAAGTTTGCAAGCAACCGTTATAAATTGTCTGCAGTGTGCGGTCCGACTTCWRTCGCACGCTCGAATGCAAGTTACCTGTGAAGTCTACGCCGCAACAATTCACTTACTTTTGCAGACATTCTCGCCCCAAGTGAATTGTCTGCAGCGTAGACAAAATCTACACTATAAGACATACAGTACTAGAGGGCCTTCGTTCTGCTTGGCCAGATATTTCAGAACCTCACGTCCCTGAGCCTTCTCGGCTATGGAGAAACTCGAACTTTCTGACAACATACGTTTCCGACAACCCTATCCACAGTTGCTCCATCAGCAGCTACGTTCCCTGAGTAACCTGACTCACGAAACACGTAGACCTGTACGAATTGAATACGTTTTTTGAAGCTGCAAAGAAGATATTTCGTCTGCAAGAAGATTGATGCTGCGTGTAAGCCGCCTGATAAGCAACAGGGTGAGRCARATTATTCGTGATCGGATTGAACCAGGGGTGCCGACAGTAATCTATTTCATTACCACCAATCACGGTCAAATTCGCGCTGTGTAGGTTTAGGGTTTCGTGACCTAAAATGGCGGGCTCGAGAGACGTACGAACTTCCAAGAACAGTCGGGGCCTTACTGTCGTCACACTGTACTGTCGACATGGATACTGATAGCACTTGAAAGTGATGCCACTTTACTACATCTTCTGTGGCCTCCTGGTCCTCTTTTGGCTAAAGTTACGTGTCAATTTAACTTTGAGATAATTCAAAATTTGGAAACACACGACACCTTTGACAATTTCGCAGACGGTTCGCTGCGGATGCTTTGAAAGATGTGCCATATTCATGTTGCTTGCTCTTCACCCCATCGCCGGCTACTGTGTTCAGAACAATAGTTGATACACACAATGGTGATGCTGTCTTCATGGACATGGACACCAATTACACTGAACGACCCGACTGATAGGTAAAATATCGAATCCTAACTAGCTGTACCATATGTAACATTTATGTCAATTAGAATGTGCGGATGTTACTAGTACTTACCAGGGTTTAGATCGCTGMAGCGCAAGGTGTAAAGCTGTAAGCTGTGGTGCAAGTGTCGCTGAAATTGGTGTCGATYGCGACATGCCCGCAATATGGAAAACGARTACAGAGAAACGAAGCCCACAGTCTCACTCTATTCATTCTTTGCATTAGGTTTACGACGCAATCAGATCATTCGGCATACCAAATGCAAAGAACAAAAAGAGTGAGGCCTCCAATCTTGACATGCCACAAGAAGCTCCGCAAGCTGAGGAATCATCAGAGACGTAGCTGGGACATTGACATACCCAGCATTCCTCACAGGCACCCTYGCCAAGATAGAAAAAATCTTTCAAAAGAGAATTAGATGCTACTGAGAACCGAGTTCAGAATAATACCTCTTGATCGCTGTCTATTAGTATTGCATGTGTTGGAAGTTGAAGGGCGTGCTTTGCAGTGCTTGAAGCTAGCGAGGGTCAGTGTAAGCTCTCCAACCGCTCCATGACGATAAAGATGGTGAAACTACAAGACCTGGAGAGTACCATCCAAGCTGTGCAAAACAGAAGGAGTCTGATGTGAGTATTGTAAATCAATAACGTACCCGAAAGACGTATAGTTTCAGAGCACTCGTGGACTTGGAACGTTCAGACACTCATCATTTCTACGGCGATGCATCGATCAATCTTGTCCGTGAGGCATATCGTGAAAAAGGAGTGGCTGCACAAACTAAATGACCATAGAAACCCGAGGTACCGCCGAGGTCAACACTTTTTCCTAACAAGCCAGCGCTCTTTTCTGCAGCCTTCTCGTTGTTGAAGCCACTGCCACAACCCCCGAAGAGCAGCCTCCGCCATGGCCTCCAGTAGATCCCCTCAGAATTGTGTACCAATGCATATTTTCAAGCGAAATCTTGCCGAGTACAATACGACTACTATCGCTGCATGAGAGACGATCCATCTACAGAATCCGAGACTCTATAGCTCCCCTACAAAATCACAGCAACTTCAAGCACTGTGATCAACGAACCCTAGAAACACATCTAGGGCTCTGTGCATTTTTTTTTGTCAATCGGCTTTCGCAGCTCAATGATTGCTAGAATGTGCTTGGTGACTTGGTCCCACTATGGTACTTAGTTGTCAGTTTAAGGGCCCACTACCTTAGTTGGATCATTGATTACTTTGAACCATTCAAGTAGAGCATCCCACGGCAAGGCGCCAATGGCCTCAACCCGGGCAATGGCCGGGCTGGGTCTACGAAATTACCCCACAGCACACGCCAAGCAAAAAACGATGACCAGTCACTTCAAAAAGTGAAGAGGGCACGGACAAATAGTGAGTCTTGGGTGCAGTTCACTAAGCAATTTAAAAATCCTTTTGAGCTCACGTTTATCAAAGTTTCTCTAAAAAAGTTGACAACATTCTTCTCAATATAATAAAATAATACTCCCTCCGTCCCGAAATGATCTTCTTGTTGAACAAAATTTCTTGTCCCAAAATGATCTTCTTGGCATGATGTGGAAAGAAGGGCCAACTCTTTTTAAGAATGTTGAAAACAACGAATTTCCTTGCAACCTCTGAATTTCCATTTACGCATTATATACTGTAGTTGGTGGGCCTTGGTATCTCCTATGACTTACAAGTGGCTGCTAGGTGGCTCTAAGAGCAAATCCTGGGTGGTTTTGAGTGGTTGCTGGTCCATGTATAGCCAACACCAATGAAAACGATTGCATTGGACAGTGATGGAATTGCACTAAGACAGTGATGTGGACAAGTCAGCACCGGAATGATGTAATGAAAATGATTTAAAAAACATGGATAGCGTGCACAGTTGCCATAATGATTGGCTAGCGGTGCTCAATAAAATTGGGCTGAAAAAAACACTTTTCAAAGCACCATAACTATATTTTGAAAACTTATTCAAAATTGAATTTTTGAGGGCAATAAGAATGCATGACACTCTAAATACCACTCAAAATTTTTTATTTAAAATTTTATTTTTGACCTTAATTTAGAACATTTTGCGTAACAAGAAGATCATTTTGGGACAGAGGGAGTAGTAAAGAGTGGATATTTGACCACTTAACAAGTCTCCCCGTGGAGCCATGCCTTTTCAAGCAAAATGTTTCCTTGAACAAGAGACGCCAAACAACAAATATTCCTTGTTTGGCACCCTTGTTCCACGTGCAACCGTGGCGATGCCCTTAAGGTGTCACCATCACCATCTAACCTAATACATCCTTGAAGAAGTTTTGTTGAACACATGGATGACCAAATCTTCAATTCCATAGAAAATGACATGATGACCAAGTTGATTGATTATAAATATGACTTTCTATGATGACACACTTTATCATTGAACATTCTCATATTCTATGGTTGGCCTTGTTATAGAGAGTTGGGTTGAAAATTCAATTATATATAGTTAAATTATCTACAAGTTGTGTGTGAGTTTGAAAACTCMATTGGATGATAGAATGGGCAATAACAATCATGGAGTCATCATCATCTTTCATTCATAATCCACTACACATGGTCTCATCATTCAAAATCACAACTTGCAATTAATAAGTTACAAAGTGGTAAGATTTCAATCATTGAATTGGACATACAAAAAACTCAAGCCCATCAAATCCTAGGTGAGTTTTGTTTTCAACTCAACAATGAAAGATTACAAGCATGTAACAATTCAACATTTGCTATATATATAATATTTCAAATTTACTTGAGAATACTTGATTGCACTCAGCCTTCTCTAATGACTTCATCTAAACTTCAAAAGGAAAGTCTAAGGCATTAGGAGAAATATGAGGTCTCCGAAAGGCTGCGAGTTCTAAAAGGCTGTTGTGCTATTATGAAAAAAAAAAAAAAAAAAAAAAAGTGGCACAACTAGTGCCACGTCAGATTCTCAATATAAAAAAAAATTAAAAATTAAAATTAAAAATTAAAAATTAAAAATTAAAAATTAAAATAAAATAAATAAAAAATCTGTGATGTCACATGGCCTTGCGGCTGATTCATTCTGACAGACTTTTAGAGGGCTCATACTTCTCCTAATGGTCAATTTCAAGTATACTTATAATCAACACTTTACAAATTCATGATATATTAATACAATGACCAAAATATCACTAGGAGAAAAGTTTTGAAGCATGACGTTGCARTGTCACAACTTAGTGCTAATAAAAGGCCATATTTGCAATAGCATTGTGCATAGATTGTTCTTTGATGTTCCAAGCCTCAAATCTACTAGTGTAAACATGCTAAGCAAATTTAAAAGCCTCTTTGAATTGGCACTTGTGACCCAACAAAAAAACTAAGAAAAATTAAATAATTGAAACCTAATCAAATTACGGCTCATTCAAACACATTTAGGTGACGTTACATCAAATGMACTCACATGTGATCTAAACTTGGCAACTTGGCATCTCTGAAATGAGACCCAACAACATARCGTGACACATTCTCAAAAAATACAGGGACCGGTCAATTACAGAGTGTCTTTAGAGAGGGATTAGGTTTCCAACGGAGCATGTCGGGGCTTACACGCAACCTGTAGTGGAAAGGTCCATTCAGAGGTTCATTCAGAACCTGAATTTCGCCGTATAATTTAGTTCAAATCGTAGACGATTTACAAGAGCAGCGTTCGGCAGCACAGGAATTGCATTGCAAAGATAGTTCAAGAAATTGCAAATATCTACATTAAAAGAAGTATGTTCAGGAAGCCCGGAAGGTCGGTAACCGAACGGAGCTCGTCAATGGCTTTGTGACAACAAAAACTCTGCTSCGGACTACACTGCGGTTGATGAGGAAGCCCGGGACAACCATAAAATCTACGCGTGAAGACTCTGAACTCGGCAAGTGATCGTCGTCGTCGGATTCTGACTCCTGGAAAATGACAGACTCCATGTACTTCTCGACAAGTTTCTCCGATTGCGAAACACGAAAAATGCGAGCAACAGGATTAAAGGAGAAAGCGAGTTTGTGCACAATCCAGACGCACACCGCAAGTTGAACAAAAGTTGCTCCGAGTTTGKCCGAAATCTCGGTGGAGCTGTCTGTGGGAGAAGCTGGATGTTCGAAGGTCAGCTCCGTTATCTCCTTCACCAGGCTTGCGATCTCGGGAATGGTATCACTTAAGTCTTCGAGCTTGATGCGGCAGAAATCGGCGAAGAGACTGTCTCCGCTACGCACGAGATCATCGGTACTGTCCACGGAAAGAAGATACTTGTATTGACGGAAATTGTCCATCCTCTGTTGCTCCACATCAAGAAACCCTGAGGAGCTGTCTTGAAGGTCGAAACATTCATGTTCGAAGCCGTGGAACAGTAGCTTGCAAGTGATGGCCTCCAAGACGTACTTCAAGGGACCTCTCCTGTCAATCGATATAGAACGGACGAAATTGTTACGCGCTACTGCCATGCCGTCGATCTTGCCCTGTTCCGTCGCCTTCATCAAAAGCCTTGAAAACATAGCGGCTCCTTCGTGCACGCGCTGAACAGCCCTGTCGAGAAGGTGGGCAGTCGCTGGGGGTCCAAGAAATGAATCTTTCCCGGTAATCTCCTTAGGCACTTGTGACACCTCGCCGTTCTTGGTTTTTAAATCTTGAATTTGATGCTTTAGATCGTCTATTTGAAGATCGCTTTGGTGTAGCTTCTCGCTCAATTTCGACGTTGTCTCCCACTCCTCGCGCAATCGTGCTCGAAGGTTCTGCGTCACGAGTTCATGCGATTCCACTTGCTCTTCCAGCTTAGCGCAATGCGCTTTGAGGTGCTCCTGACCGTCCGTCTGTGCCGAAGTATCTGTGGTACTCACTTGCGCCTGCAGTGACTGGCTTTGCTGTTCAAGCTCCTCCACGAACTGAATTAGTTCTTCCATTTGAATATGTTTCCGCTCCAGCTCGTCAACTAGCTTTGATGATTTCTCCTGCTCTTCCCGCAATCGATTTTGAAGGCTTTGCAACTCCAAGTCCTTGGCTCCTAGCGTCRCTTCTAGAGTCGCTGTTCGCTGTTTGAGATCTTGAATGTGTTTCATATGGTCCTTCACCTCGTTTGTCAACTGCTGCTTCGTGCTCTCGTATTGACCATTTGCCACCGTCAACTCTGAAAGCTTCATGTTTAGTTCTTCTGCAGTGATCAGATCTTTCCTCCTCTTTTCCTCCGCGTCTAGCTTCCAAGCCTTCAATTGCTGGCTCTCAAGTCTAGCGTCTTGCAAAAGTCTCTGAAGCTCTTTGATCTGTGCATCTTTCATTGCAGAGTCATTCTGCCCTACCTCAAGGCGTTGGAGGAGCCCTCGCACATCCTGTTCCTTCTCCTTCATCTTCATCAGGTATGTTCCCTCGTTTGCTTCCAAATCTTTAAGGCGCATCTCCTTCAGAAAAACACTTTTCGTTACATCACGAAAATCTTTCTCCATGTGATCAATGAAGTTCTTCTTCTCTCTAAGACTACTCTCAAGAGTTTCAATGTGAGACTCTTTTCCAGCCAAAACCGACTCCAAATCCTTGATCTCCTTACGGGAAATAGCTAGCTGCGGATCATAAACTGCTAAAGTATTATCGACCTTTCCTAAACCGTTCACATCTCGGCTTCCATAAATTGCCAGTGTGTTATCAACCTTGCCTAAATGAGAGCCGTTGATGTCTCTACTTCCAAAATCCATGGAGGTGCCACTATAAGACTGACTAGAATAGCCAGAGTCCTGMCCACTGTAATAAGTCGGAGGCCCTTGAATTTTGGGTAGGTCACGAACCCCTTGTTTTGAATCAGAATCGCGACTCCAAAATGAAGTCACGAGGGAGGAAATTGGATTAACGATAGAGGAAGTCCAACCTGCAGGTGCTGGCTCATCCACATGACGTGAGCTATTGTTGCCCCTTGAGAAGCTATCCCTTCGACCATCTTGCATTGAGTGGCTGCCCAAGAAGTCATCCCCTCTGCCATCTTGGGTTGTATACCTTGATGAGAAATCATCCCTGCGCCCATCTTGAAGTGATATCTGCTTCAGTGAGAGGCCATCTCCTCGGCCACCTTGCATAGTATGTCTTGKAGGGAAACTATCCCTTCGATCATCTTGCATTGTGTGCCTTCCAGGATAGCCATCCCCTCGCCCATCTTGAGTTGAATACATTGTTGAGAAGTCGTACCTCTGGCCATCTTGCATGGAATACATTGTTCACAATTCGATTTAGGAGTGCGAGTGCTCGCACATTCTGCTCCTTCCAGCACCTAGGTACCGGTAGCTTTGTCCTTCACCTTATCTCTGCACGTTTTTTTTAACATGTTAAAACGCGACAAAGGAGCACTCGCGCTCTCAAAGGAGGGACTGATCCCTAGGAACCTGCTGAAGCTGATTAGAAGCAGACCCGAGAATGTTCTGGTCAAACAGACGAACCTATGGCGGAGGAAACAACCCACTAATGGTTTCTAAAGGCTCTAAGCGCAAGAAGCTAATGCAATCACAGTGAAACCGCAAGGAAGGCTATCAACGACAGAACTTTAGAGAGCAGCTGAGTACTATCAACGGTCCAAAATCAGGTACGCCTTCTACTGAAACCCACAATTCCGCTGATACAACGACAACAAACGAGGTATGACTCGCACACCCAGCAAGGAACGAAAACAACAACTAAAAATGCCAATTTCGCTCTTAGATTCCGAACACCTCACTGAGAAATGTCGACCCTCTGCTTAAGAGAGRTACAGAGTGGACACCATAGCCAGATCCACTGATAACAAATATCGTTCTTTCAAACAAATGCTTGCGCAGAGTCTCACCTTCAAGCTTACGAGTTCCCGTCGATGTAACCCTAGAAGTCGTCGAGAACGATGCAATCATTTACTGTGCAAGGCCGGTGCGAACACTCCGCAATAATGGAGGGTCGGCGAAGACGGCAGCTGTCGCGCAGGAGGTGATGAAGCGTAAGTCTCTCGCCCACTAACCCGAACTCGCATTCTCTTCTATCAAAAAGATCGCACTAGACAATCCAGTGTAAACTCCAACTGAGCTCACCATAGCCGCCAGGTTTCAAACTACTAGTGTCAGAAGCAGCTCACCTATAAAACTGGACCACAAACCGCAGAATGGGCGGAGCGCSCAAATGATCTCCCGAACCTTGATGGACGCGTCATGACATCCCGTCCACCCTGCCCTGCACATCGAGCAGATCACCCCCGGCAGGATCGTTATGGCAGTCGCAGAGATTGACGGAAGAAATATAGACTCTCTGCCATTCCGGCACTACGTTAACTTAATGTAACTTAACTTACTGGAAACTGAGTGATTGTGCAACAACTAGCCAAGCACGCTTAGTAGAGACAGTACGACTGTTGTAGGTGTGTCCCCATTGATACAGTGCAGTGAGTACACATGTCCAATGTCGACAAATGGAAGCCTWCTTACCGAAGACTTTTGGCTATGGAGGGGTCCCGGACTACCGGTGATTAAGGTCGCGCACGAACAGTCCCGGCAAACAAGAAGGACACGCCGGGGACTGGTTGGCTGACAGGCAGATTGATTGCATGAGGAAGGCCCCAGCCACTTTTATTTTCGAMAAGCGGCTACGCCCACACAATAAGGTTTTCGGGAACTGGTATGAAGCTGTGGTGAGATTTCCAAGTTTTGTGTTTTCAAAATAAGCTATATAGCCAAATATTCGTTCTGAGTGCACCGATGGTACTGTTCATCTGACAACATGTAAGAGACAGGATATGATTTGGATTCAATCAATGTGCAGCTTGAGCATGGTGAAACAGCTTAGAAGCTTATCACCCATTTCCAACCGCTTAAGGAATTGAGCATATCTGCAGGATGGGTCTGCTGAGAAAAAAAAATTCCTTGTGTAGTGAAATAACATAAAACAGCTCATTGGGGTTAGAATTAGGAGTCTGCCCTCATGCAATTGCTAAACGTTTTCGATTTTTTTTCCACATAAAGACAAGTGTGAGAAATAGTGAGAGCAATCAAAATTATATTTTTCACACATAGTATGAATTAGTTATGAATTTGTGAAGTGATTTGCCCCAAAGAGTCAATAGGCTACCTCATAACCAACAAAAATTGTATCCAATATGCTCATCTTAACCCTTAAAGGACTAACCTATCACCGCAGGCTAAGGCAGGGTGCAATACGTAGTGCTTGACCGAGGGGAAAAACACTCCTCACACACATGTTTAGCTTTGGATAAATTGTACAAACCAATACCTGATGCTACCCATTCAAATATTGTGAGAAGGATAGCGTGGGGCAAAACACTTTCATGTGAAAATCTTTACTATCTTCATAGATTTAGGGCTACCTAAAAATATGGAAGCAATTAAAAACACTAAATTTGACTTCTCATGATGATTGACATATGTGTGGTCACTTTGAGAAAAGGAACGGATGAAAATTAGTGACTATCCACTCACCAGATGAGTTTTTTGTCATCAAAAGGACAATAAACGTCCGCGGTGTCGTTTAAGGGTTAATCACCTAAAGCGGTTACAATAATTTTTAATGTGCAAGGCCCTAAAAAGTCACTTCCTACAATGATTTACATTCAAAAAGTAGGGTGCTCCTAATGAGGTCACTAATTAATCACTCCATGGGCGTCAAGTTAGACATTGATTATAGTCTTAAAAAGTGTCATGGGGTCATTAGGTGTCCACTATGGGTCATTTGACCACAATGGAATGTTGTACCTTAGATTTGAGATTTGAGAAAGTTTTTYTTTTTTACAACATTTTATTTCCTAAAAAACAAAATTATCATGAATGTATACGTGAAGATTTTCTTAAACCTATTCTTGATATACAGGTCATTTTTTTTAGACCATGAGTTGGTAACAAAATCGTTGTAAGTGATATTTATGGTATATGTTGTGATTATTCTATGCTTTCAATGTACACTTTTTGGACATTTCTATTGCTCATGTTGGTCGTATTCTATATGAGTTGTAATATAAACCATAGTTGATTGAAAATATAGTAGCCTACATAGCAAAAATGGAAGGGTGATTGAGAATGGTTGCTTGCTTGCCATATTCTACTTGCTCACCAATATGAGTAGGAGTTATTGAAATGGGATTTATTTGTGTCTGTTTAATTAAGTTGAGTCTTTGGGGAATAAAAATGGAACAATTACCAAAAGTATTTTCGAGTTTTGAATGGCTAAAATCACCAAAGTTCAAAATGATTTGATTTCAAAATAGGATGATTTTATCACATTGGATAAAGTACATAGACAATTGAAGTATCAACTCCAATCTAAATATTAACGTATGTCCATAGTATTATCCTCTAATTTAGATTGTAATTATTAACCYTTATAGAGTCATCATTCTTTCTATGGATTGTAAATATTTTCAAGAGCCTACTACCATAGGTACAAGAGACGAATGAAATGCATTCAAATATGAAATATGTTCAAAAAATAATGTTTTTCTATTTTTAACAATATGACTAGAGTGATACTTGGTGCTTCGTGATTAGTGTTCAAAGTTTAGAATGAGTTCATGTAGGGATGTAAAGAAAATAAGATTTTCAAAAACGAAGTCTTGATGCTTAGATTTTACTCATATCATAATTTGTTTTACTATAACCATTTAAAATATACATTTTATTCCCTCCTAAGACTCTTAGGGGTCAGTGCATCACTCTAGTCTACATTGTAAGTATTCTTTTTGTACTTTCCTTTCATCCCTCCTACAATTCATTCACTTTTTTATGATAATTATGAAGTGATTGATGTTAGGAGTTTTTTTTTGAAAAAGGGTGAATTCAAGATGTAAGAGTATAATACATTATTTGACAAACAGCTAACCTTCACGGAAAGCTTAAAGATGAATATTTTCAAATTTTCAAAGGTGGATGTTTGAAAAAACCCTACAGGAACAAAGCTTTTTTTGCCAAAAAAATTCACACTCAATAGTACCATTTCTATTGTAAAGGTTTAAAAAAATTTAATATTTTTTTTTGCACTCCTAACCGTAGAATTTTACACCTATTAACTACTATGAGAATGTGTGGAATGAATTTCAAAATTTTTGACTGTACAGACTACAATATATTTTCATTTAAAGTGAAAAAACAGTTTTTTTTTCAAGTTGTGGAACTAGATTATTTGACTTTAAACCTTCTTAACTTAAATTTTTGCACTATAGAGTTTTCAAGTTTATATCTTTATGGTGGGAAATTTGCTTGAGGGTCTAGAAGAAAAATTCAAGAAAAGAAAACTTAACTCTTATTCTTTAAAAAATGTTAAGTAGAAGCAGGTACAAGATAGAAGGAAAATCTAATTTATTAATATCTCTAAGATGGAATTAAAACACACTAATTCCAATCGTGAGATTGTTCTAGCTAGCAAACTATAACATGTGAAAGTGTTTTTTGAAAAATTGTAGATATTGCATTTAGAAATGAATCCTACAAGTTATTTCTTCAACAAGATGTTTAGATTGCCCCCAAAACAAGATTGTCCGTGATTTTCACATCACTTATCCAAATGAAATGAATCAAAGCTTTTAATTTAGACATAAATTTAAGCTTTTGAATTTTTTTTGATGTTATGACTTTCCAATTTTGAGCATGACTTTTGTTTCCAAGCATAACTTTTGATCTCTAGCATCATTTGAAAAAAAATTATATTTTTTCACAAAACTAATCAATTTTTCTATCTTCAGAAGAAGTTTCAAAAAATCATGACAAAAATTGAGATTATAGGTACATATCCAAAATCCAAGTTAAGCTCTAAAGGGACAAATGGTCCTTTGGGGGGTAAGCAATGAGCAAATCAAACAAGTATGAACAATGAAAAGAATATATATATTCACAAATAAATTATCTTTGTTTGCATGAACTTCAAAGACACTTTGCTAGAGTTGCTTAAAAACATAATCCTGCATGTATGTTAAAAGAAGATGAAGTTGAAGACTAGAGCATCTTGAAATTTTTAGTAACTAATTCGGTAATGGTCCCAAGATATAAATATCCCTTTTCAAGAATGTCATGCAAGTTTCCTCTGAACATTAAGTGAATTTTACGAGTTTGCGAATCTGAACTTCTGACGTTTAAAGCATCGCCATTATTTTATTGGGCAAGGCCCTGGGCCAGTCTATGGCAATTTTTGCCTTGTAGATCCAATCCACTACAGACATGTACAAGAAAAGAAGAGCCCAACTTTTGTAAAATGAGCCCTCAACCTTTCATCACGATGGGCCCTCCTATCTCTTTACCAAGCTAGGATTCTACTTATTTGACTATGTCTTTGTAACACTTTTAGAATTATTTGACGATGATAGCAATTTCCTCCAATGAGAGTGCAAAGTTGTAGTGCACTTCCAGTAATCATTGTATAATGTGAAGATATGGAGAAAAAAGGTCTAGAACTACTATGTTGGTGGAGCCCAAGAAGGATACTTGAGCCTATAAAAAGTCATTTGGAAAGGCGGTTTTACCGAGAAAGGGTGGTGATGCTCTTATGGTCATAGACATGAGCAAACTTGAAATTAACTCCTTTTTAGAGGGCACCACAGTCATAGATTGCACCATTTCCAAATGAATGTCCATTTCTACTAAAAGTATAAATGTCATTGCCAAATTTGGATGAAGAAGTGCATGGATATGATTGAAAAACTGTTTTTTCTTTCTTCCAAAAGATGGAATAAAGTAGAAATGCAATGCTCCTCCAAAWTTAAAGTCATTACCATCCTGACACTTTCTCAGGAGGTAAAAAAAAAAGCTTCTTGAAATTAAACATTTTGACATCCTTGGAAATTTGGGAGTAAGTTACCGTATGTTTGCTGACAGAAAYCAMCTGACAGGAATACTTACAGCATGGTTCTCATCAAGCACCGTTTTATTATGAACAGTTGTGCACTTCCAGGGTGGTGGCTAAACGTAAGTTAGACGGATAACTTAAGTGTTTGATTAATGTTTTCTTGATCAAATATCATTGTATTCATAATATACTACATGGTTGTAAAGGGCCTTCATGCCCTTCTAGGGTTCATGAATGTTGYCACTCATTATTTCTACAGTGTAATTGTTGGMTYTYCTTAGTAGTTTGCAAGTTTAACCTTTTTAGGATGTTGTGGCGAGGAATGGCCTACTGAACTTGTATTCTTCAATTTTGGTCCTTGCATATGAGATTTTTTTCCGTGCACTATCTAGGGTGATGGTCCTGCCGCCCCCTCATGCCCCTCAAATCTCTCCCCCCGCCAAAAAATTGCTAGCCGTTCGATTGGGGGGAAAAAACTGCACCCCCCACCCTTCAAATAAATATTTATAGCCGTTGGATCAAATATGGGTACACATATGAATACTACTGAATACAAATACAAATACTATTGAATACATATACAATTGAATATGAATACGGCTGAATACTGAATGTTTGTCCCATATTGTTTGGAGTCCTTTCCCCCTCCCAAAATTACAAGAGGGGAGGGGGGGGGGTCTAAATTAAAAAAATTTAATTTAATTTTTTTTAATTCAACACCCCCTTTCCCCCTCCCAAAAATATTTTAAAATTTAATTTAAATTTTTTGGTAGGGAGGAAGGAGGTGTTGAATTAAAAAAAATTAGTTTTTTTAATTTACTCACTGTATCACTATACTATACACTATACACAGTGAATAGGCACTGCGGAATTTCAATAGGAGATTTTTTTCCGTGCACAATCCTATTGTAGAAAGTCACATGAAAATCATAGAGCAAGGTTGCATTCCCAGTCAATCTCACAAAAACAATTGTGTTGAAAAAATAATTTTTACCAACAATGCAACTTGGGGACTTATGGTTCAAACAAACTGTATAAAACAACAACTTCATTTAAGGTATAGATTGCATACAATGTGGACTTGAAWCTCAAAGGATTGAAATTGGGTTGAAAAGTAACCATTTTATGAAGTCAATGAACACTACCATGCGACTTCTACCCAAAAGTTTCATTCATTATTCCATAATCTCAAGCGATACTTTTGGATTGCCAAGGGAAGTGTGTAGAGAGATGCATTAGCATCTAAAAGGTTAAGAATTGTCCCCTCATGTCCACAATGAAAAGCCATGTGATTTTGCTTTGACCACCTATGATGTGTTTGTGTGTCTTTCTATTTTCAAAATCTATTTGACCAAAATGGACTTTGTACCTTAACCCCTAAAGTCCCAAGGCCATTTTTATGTCAAAAAACATTGAAAATTGTCATTTTTGTTACATTCATCCAAGAAAACAAAACAAGAATTTTTCCTAAAATCTAACCATAGGATCTTGTACTTCACTTGTCTTGGATCATGTGGCAAAAATTTCATGAAGTTTGACCATATAGATTGRAAGATATTAGCATTCAAAGTTGAAARAGAAAGCTTTTTTGAAYABTGGCTTGCAATTTCAGGTGACTTTGACCGTCATTTGTCAAAAAAATTTGCACTACAAAATTTGAATTTAAAATTATTTGTGTTGAAAAATTGAGTTGAAAGTCTAGAAAAAAAATTTAAAAAAAACAACACTTGATTTTCAATCTTTAAAAAATTGTTAAGTAGAAATAGGTCCAAGATTGAAACAAAAACGAGATGGTTATAGCTCTAAGATGGGATTGAAACACAATAATCCCAATGGTGAGATTGTTCTAGAAAGTAAACTTCACCGTGTCCAACAATTTCTTTTGAAAAATTGTGGAAACTGCATTCAAAAATGAATCCTATAAGTATTTTTTTAAGAAGATCCTTAGATTGCTCGAAAAACAAGATTGTCCATAACTTTGTCATTACTAGTCCAAATATAATGGATCAAAGCTTCACATGTAGACAAAAATATATCGTTTCAGAAAAAAATATTTAAAAATTTAGTTTTGAATTTTTGCAAATTTTTTTTTGCTACCTGCCGAGTTCAGTTTTGGGGTTTTTGTGGTATAACTTTTGCTCCCGGGCACCAAATGAAATAAAAATTATATTCCCACAAAGCTATTTAGTTTCTCTATCTTATGAGAAAGTTTCATAAAAAATCAAGGTCACGGGACCCTGCCCAAAATCCAAATTGTCCCCCGAGGGGACAATGGGACTTTAGGGGTTAATGAAGAATTATCTGACTATTATAGTCAATATAATATTGTCAAATACCACAATCTTTTGTGGGCATCCTAAAGAATACTCTGTATCTTCTAGCACCTCCACCTCCGTTTGTTGAGCCAAATCCAACACTCTTTTATATAACTACAAAGTGTTTTTCCCTTGTCAATTTGCATTATCTTACCTGTATTCATCAAGACTATTCACCCTCAGGATTAAAATGAGCACATTTGCAAAGCTTCATTGCGTTTAGTTATGTACATATAAAAACCGAAACTAATAGTGACACCAACATTTTGGAGTGTTGCGAACATTTTGTTGATGTTTTTTTAGACCTCACAAAGACTATTTCGGGGTGTTCCCAAGCTGTTCACCTTCACGTTTCCTGTGCTGTGAACCAACCATTGCTTGTCAAAATATTTAAATTTACCAAAAATAACATTAATTAATTTTTTTTTCAAAAAACTCAAGAAGTGCTAAAAACATGAAAATTTTTAAATAATAATTATTTTTTCAAAAAAAAATTCAAAATTAATTTTCAAAATTAACTAATTAATATTATTTGATGTGGCAGACTTGACCATGTTAGATTGGTTATGTAGTAGAGTTCACAAGGTTCCCATAAAGTTCCCATAGTTGGGAACTTGTAGTCATCTAAAGGCCTCAAATACATCTAATGATATCTTCAAAACCTGGTATGTTGTATTCACATTTGATTAGACATAAGAAATAAAATTACATTAATTTTGAAAAATAAAATTTTGAAATTGGTTTTCTTGATTTGTATATGCGTGGGAAGTTTTGAATTATTCCATTTTGACTAAATAATGAGATCAAAGTTAGGAGGAGTTTTAGTTTACGAGTAGTAAAACCTTTCATCTAGATTCTATAACTACTTGCAAGACTAAAACTTTTCATAACTTTTACCTCATTAAACAAAATGGAATGATTCAAAGCTTCCATGTATATATACAAATCTAGAATACCAATTTCAAAAAATTTCTTTTTTCAAAAACTGCTTTTTAAAGAAGTTTTTTGAGTTGCTTGGATTGCTCACAAATCAAAGAAAATCACATACCATGCAATAATTCTTTGACCATGTAGTAAAAAGTTATGAAAATTGTTGCCCCTTAAAGCTACTCCTTGAGCGCACATTGTGAAAAAATTTGAAAGAATTCAAACCCTTGATAGACAAGACATGTTTTTTGAGAGATATTGCCAAAAATTGTTAGTCTTTTAGGCATTGATGTAGATTAAAATAAAAAAACCATGTTTAAAAGTTCCAACCATACAAAAGACAGTGTTCTAAATCATTTTGGCAAGGTGTGCAAAAAATCCATTCTATTTAACAATAGGGATTGTAAAATCATAATGCTTGAATTAAAATAAAAAAAGTTTTTTTCTTAGCACTTGCATGTAAAGTTAATAAAATTTGAGCCTTCTCACAATGAAAATTTTCTCTAGCCACAATTCATGTCCTATATCATTGAGTACTAAATTTTGTTTGGTATATGCATGCAAAAATTCCAAAAGCAAAGAAGTGGGCTACTTACTCAATATCACCCTCCAAAATGACAAGGTCAAGTTAATCAACAATATCTAGTGATTTGTTGATGTCTTATACATCTRGTGATTAAAAGAAATCCAAATAGTAAGAACATAGAATCAATCAAACTTTTAGAATATGTTAAATTTTTTCAAAACTATGACTATACAAATTGCAAGATCATTGCTTGAAGTTAGAGGAATTTTTTTCTAACCTTGTCCAATAGGTTTAGCAAAGTTTGGCTTCTCTTGTAGTGAGATTTTTGCACTGAACATAGTTTTTTTTTTTCCTTTCAAAAATTACATACTATATTATGTTAGTTACACACGTGCCAAATTTTCAAAGGTACAAACCTCACCAAACTAAGTTATTTCAATGTTGTGACTACGGTATCTTCTTTCTATTGACTATGGATACCACATGGCAAATGCAAATGGTCACGTGGCGATTGCAATTAACCCTTGAACGCAACGGCGGATGTTTTATGTACTCTAGATCATAGAGAATCAAATCAAACCGGGTAGGATAGAATCACAACTTTTCATCCTCAATATTAGGAGTAGAAAGGGAAGATCTTTTCTAGTACTTTGACTTCCAATGAGTATATTTCGCTTTTCAAAGTGGATGATGTCACATGGTATCAGAAATGCATGATTTCCACGGCCATGGGTCCGTCCTTCAAGGGTTAACTTCTAATCTGAGTGAAGAAGCCATTGTCAAAGTCAATGACATMGGTCAATATCTGTGCATGACGATAGTAAGTTCAAAGTCACTGATAATTCATTTTAGTGACTGCACTATTCCAAAACAAACATTGCAAGACTGTGCTTGCAGATTCTAGCAAAATGCTCCAGCCATGGCCAACACTGTCTTCGATTGACGAAGAATTCCATCTTACACGTGATACTGCGTCATGGTGCAAGTCCAGTACTGTACAGTACTGTAGTCAATCAAACCAGGCTTGAGGGATCCACGCTTGATGTGGGAGATCGAATGGTACTACTGTAGAGGAGAGGAGCCCCAGGCCCCAGGGACAAGGAAACCCTAGGCCAGACTTGTTCGCTTGAGCATGGAAGTGTTTCGGGACTTTACTGTAGCTCGATGCTCCTGTGAGAGCTGATGGACTGCTGAATGTTGTCAGAAAAAGAGGCTCAAGTAGCTGTTCCTTACTGTAGTTGCTTTGGTAGCGTAATGATTTGGGYCTTCTGCCTTTCGGAGGAAGACAACGACCTAGTTTGATTCCCAATTCGTCGGCTGAAGGCAGTGGTGTGATTGGGGAGCGTGCCGACCGACCGAGCATGACGAACGTGAAGTTCATTTTAGCTTCAACGACGGTATCAATAATACTCTACTGTAATCCTCTGCTTTGAGGATCTGCAMYCCTAATTTCCTCACTCGASGARGGCYCCAGGCCTYCGAGACCGTTGATGATAAGTTATTGGCAGGCTTGATGGAGAAGTGATTACAGTTCACACTCCGAAACCCATGCTGWARTTCACTTTACTTTCTTGAGCCGCCGCTTCAGGGCTGGGAGCTTGTCATCTTTGCCTGCAAGATCCAAAGGGGGAGGGTCTTTGGAAGACGATGAGCTCTTCCGTSTAACGCGGAGGCTTGCCAATTAGAGAAAGCTGAAACTGTAAGTTACCGAGCAAAGTTAACGTGTCCCTCGGACTAGCAGACGAAGATTCTGACATTGCGACGAAGCAAATGCGCTTGCAATCAGTGAGAAACTTAGTGTAATAAATCTACTTTCCTCTTGTGATAGAATTTTGTTGCATCATATTTTAGGTTTCTTGAATTACGGAACTAATTGAATTGTCATGCTGCCTGCGTGCGGGCATCGCCATTTGGTTACTGGGACTCCTCGCATTTCTCCTTTAATCCCATTTTGTAATCCTGCGTTGACGCCGTGGCTGCGTAATGGCTGTCACAAATCCGCAAACGGGCGACAAGCGACGCCTATTGCGTCTCTGCAAGTGCAAGAATCCGGAGAACCGGCGCGCCCCTTGATTAAAATGTGCGGGATCACGAGTGCAGAAGATGCAGCCGCAGCTGCTATCGCGGGGGCGGATTACGTTGGCATGATCGTGTGGCCGAAATCCAAGAGGTCTGTGAGTGTGAGTTTGGCAAGGGAGATCGCGGCTGCGGCGAGAGAAAACGGTGCARAGCCGGTTGGTGTGTTTGTGGATGAGAGTGCGGTGGAGATCGAGAGAGTCTGCAGTGATGCCAATCTCGCCRTCGCCCAGGTTGGYTCCTGAACTTCAAAGATAATTCCTTTCGAAACACAAGAGTGCGAGAATCATAGTGCTTCGAGTCTTGTCAACGAATTTGCAAATGGAGAGAAGTTTTACCTTCCTGTGAAGTAAGTAAGGGCTTAGGGTTTAGGKTTTTTWAATCTGCAATGCTGGAATGAGGAAGTTTAACTTAGGGGGATCGTGTCGCAGTTCAATTTCAGAAATAATCCTGGAAATCACGAAGGTGTGCGAATCAGACTTCAATTCTGTGCTCGATGAATCATTCATCTATTTTTCAAATTGAGAGAAACGTTCTCCTCCATCAGAATTTTTCAAAGTTTCAAAGTTTAGGGTTTTGGGGTTTTGGATCCTCGATCTAAATTGGACTTGGGGAATGTCAGGGCGCAAACAGAAGAGGGGGTTCTCAAACGCGGTGTGATTGCTCTAAGCTGGGGACAATATGCCTAGGATTAGATTCTGGGGATACGGATTGCGTGGGGCAGAGTAGAAATAGATTTGTAAAGTCTGCACTAGAGGTTGGGTTCTGTGACACCCTTGTACGACACAAGTGAGTTCGTGATCAGCCATGCAATCAAGTTGTTTGTTTCCAAATCTCGCTACGTGCATTCTGAACACCCGAATCTTGTCTCCATGCACTGGTTTCCTCGTAGAGATTTCAAATCCGGTCGCACCCAATGGGATTCTTCTTAGGAACCTGATTCTGAAACTGCCTGCTTCTGCTTGCCAGCTCTAGTACCCCTGATGAGCAATGTTTCTTTACATGAGACTAGTCGAGTTTATGTTGGGATGAGCAATATTTCTTTACATGAGACTAGTCGAGTTTATGTTGGGACTTGTCTGCGAGAGGTTTTGCACTAGGGGATACAAAGCTCTTGCAGTTCTTGATGGTGGTCCGAGTGGGTTTACAGTTGCACGGCGATGGCGCCAGAGCTTCTCTTCTGCAAGGTTTACCCGCGTCCGTGGAGGTGATCTATGTATTGCACGCCAACAAAAATGGAGTCATTCAAACTTCCTTTCCACAAAGTGAGGGTGGCCCTCTCGTTGACTGGGTGCTGGTTGATAGCTTACAAGGGGGCAGGTATGCACGACTGACTGGTTTCTAAATTTTGCTTTTTTCGTCTTGGAAGTGCGTTCTTCTGTGGTGCCGGTATGAGATGCTTAGGTAACCCGTCGCTTATTGGTGATTTGGATACGTACAATCAAAATCAAAATCAAGAGTTGTTTTCCCTGTTATGTATATTACAGTATAAATTTTAAAAAGGAATTACATATTTTTGAAGTTTCTCTGCATTTTCGGAGTCCGAACCTTTGTACCTGAATTCTCAATCTTTGTCATTCTTGGGCCTTGTCCCACCAAGTAGCGCCTGTTAGCAAACTAGGGTTTTGAGGTCCATTAGCTTTTGTAGTTGGAAGTCGAGCAGCCTATTGTGTGACCACACTTGCAAGCTAAATGCTTTACACAAACTCGCAGTGGGGAGCAGTTTGATTGGAGAAATTTTGAAGTTCCGAGCATGAAGAGCAGGAAAGGCTGGCTTTTGGCAGGGGGACTTACTCCCAGTAACGTTGCCAGTGCTCTTTCTCTTTTAACTCCTACTGCTGTGGATGTTTCTAGTGGCATCGCGGGGTCTGATGGAATACGTAAAGACCCTGCTCGGATTCAAGCCTTTGTTCAGGCAGTGCAGAATTCGTGCTTGCTTGTAGAAGACAAGTTGTCAAGGTGAGTAGCTTAGATGGTATTTAGTGACGAATAGGTGATATGGCAATACCTTCTGAAGTCACGCCATTGGGAGAAATTTCTTTAGCTCATAGAGCCAGATTCGGTGTGGATGATTTCACTGGATACTCTTTAGCCGCATGCGCAACAGTCGAGCACATTGTTGCTGCACCACCATTTATGTTCTTGAGGTGCAAAGCAATTGTTTCTTCATAGTGCGACACCTCGCATTTAATTCATAAGTGAAGTTGATGAACCCAAAATCCAATTTGGCATCAGACAATGCCGTTTTTGCAAAGGTGCCAATATGGAGGAGCATTTTCATCCTTTAGCGCTCAAAGTTTTGGGTGCTTATTTGGGAAGCCTTGGATGTGATCCAAGCCTTAAGGTGGAGAACATATCACTTTCTAGAGATATTCAACATGCGATATTCAACATCCTCCAAAAAGGTTATGACTCTTTAATTAATTTATGCAAAGAGGACCAACTTTTATTCATGGAT
Source organism: Pleurozium schreberi (assembly GCA_006891605.1). NCBI lineage: Eukaryota > Viridiplantae > Streptophyta > Bryopsida > Hypnales > Hylocomiaceae > Pleurozium > Pleurozium schreberi. The sequence goes on along the minus strand of VACF01000437.1, from coordinate 166,712 downwards.
GCAGTTCTTTTCCATCCATCTCAAAGGAAATATTTGTTCACTGGTGGCGGATTTTTAACAAAGGAATCAATTAAGCATCGAATCTTCTGCCTTGGAATCTTGCGTGGCTTGACATGCGCAACATTCATGTTGCCCCATGTTTTTAGGAAATTGGTCAGTTGACAAGGCTTGAGGTTTTGAGCTTCGATATGAATTGCCTTCATGAAAGCCCGCTCTCAAAACCTTTAAAGCCACCTAATCTTGACCAATGCATTCAATTACAGGAGCTCGTGCTTAAATGCAGGTGTCTTATATCATTTCCAGATCTGAGCAAGTTGACATCGTTGAGAACAATGGTCTTTGGCGGATGCAAGAATGCAAAAGAGTTGGTTGGATTGAGCTCACAAATGACTTCCTTGAAGGATGTTTTGTTGTTGGATTGCGATTTGTTAAGCCAATGTTCTGGATTGAGCGATTTGGTTCCGTTGCAATGACTTGATGTTATAAATTGTTCCCAGCTCAGTCAGATTCTTGATTTGCACAAGCTTACAAAGTTACGACAGTTGAATATGTGGTCGATCAAGTTCAACAAGCTCTTAGGTTTAAACGATTCCATGCCATTGCAGGAGCTTCTCGTGGACTGTTCTACAATTGACGAGTTACCCAATTTACACTTGCTGAGGCATTTACAACGGCTGACTATGGCGAGTATCAAGCCTATGGCGATGCCGTGGTTTGACAGCTTCATTGCCTTGGAAGAACTCAGCCTCGATGATTTGCCAGAGGTGAGGGACATACCTCGTTGACAAGGTTAAAAATACTGACAATACACCGTGCCCCTAATCTGTAACAGTTGCTCTCAAAAGTTTTCTTACAATTCTTTATTTGCCATAACTAATTATAACTAAACTAAAAAATTGGAATTTATTTGGAAAATTGGTTAAGTTGGAGTACAAGCAACATTATATGCAAATAATAAAGTTCCAAAATGTTCAAGTAAATTTAGAAGCTTTAAATTGAGTAATGCTGAAATGAAAAAAATAATGCTGAAATGAAAAAAAATAAACTTCTGCCTTCAGTACAAAATTTTCAACATATTTTTGTAGGTAGAATGAAAATGTACTTGGGATCCTACAGTAAAAAATTCACAAATTTTGAATTCATTGAACAAATTTAATTGGCTACAATTTGACATTAAATGACATATGTTTCTTTTATAGACCAAAAATACCACAGATAATGAAACATAAGCTTTAGAGAACCTTGTGAGGAAAGAGTAAGGTAGGTCCATGAATGGCCCATCTAAGGGCTGAAGATGAATATTGGCAAGGTGTAACTGCTTGATATAATTTTCAGTAAATTTTCCTTGAAAGACAAGTGGAATTGGCATCTAACCCAAGTCGTTTTTATATTTTTTGGAGCTTAGTGGAATTAGTTATGAATTTTTGAAGTTGCAGAAAAGTGCATTTCAATGGGCTCTAATCCGGACCACCTCCTCAAATATAGACTGCTTATACATCGAAGAGTGCTAAACGTACCTCCAGAGCCTGTTCCATTTTAGAACCCACTCCATTTTAGGACCTCCTACCTTATCTAGAGAGTAGTTCTAGTGACCATCTATGTCACATGTAGTGGAAATAGCACGCAAATGATAACTCATGGTACCTCCTATCAGAAGTATGACAAACTTTGAATAGACAACCTCTACATGTTTATAAAAGCCCAGTTGTCCCCGATGCACTGACGTAAGTGAGGGTTCGGTGAATCATTCACATTCACACATCCACAGCAAATCAAGATACAGGAATACCATGGTCGACTAATTGAGGTACCAAAACTGGTCAATTTATTGACCTAATCAACTTTATAAGAGCTGCAACCGACACCAGAGGGACGAGCTTCGGTGCTAAAGAAATAATACAAAAAGTTGATCGATGCACGAGGGTCGCATCAAGCACTTGTAAACTAAAGGCAGCCTACATTGATCAATGTCACATGATCGCAATATCCCTGGCCACCACATCCGATTCCTACATCGTAAACTTTCTGTTCCCAGCACTCTCATGTACCTTCCTCTATACACAAACTACCTTCTCCTTCCTCATTGCCGATATGACTCTCCTCAAGGGCAGATTACAGGCCGGTATTTCATACTTAGCAAGGGATTCAAGGAGTCGAGCCAGTGGTGCGACTAAGACAGATCACAAGTTGATAACTGTAGGGCCTCAGGGTCCAAGGGAAAAATTTAGGGTCCATAGCGACGATTCAGAGTCAAGCGAAGGATACAGGGTGTAAAGTCCATGAGGAGGATCAAGAGAGGTTCAAGATCGAAGGGAAACGCTCCGGGTCCAAGAGAAGAATTCAAAGGTTTAAGGGAAGGTGAAGCCGTAGCCTCCATTACCAGCGGAGCCTGGAGGGGGACTGATGTACACCCAGAGGAGAGAAATGATAACGGACAGCAAGCCGGACCAAACATAGATAATGGTAGGCGTCTTCCCCCTTCGCCCCATGAGTCCCTTGGCAAACGGGTACAGATGGGCCAGCACCCAGAATGAGAAGAAGACCCCACCAAAAAGCTTGCTCCACTCAGGAATAGTACTATAAATCTGGCGAGAAGTCCCCACAGCAATGAGAGGATGGTGTTGCCTGTTGTCAGAGGGGGCTCCTTTTCTGGATCAGCTGAGGAGACGAACACGTCAATGCCTGGAAGGTCGGAGCGGCCGTCGGGATTTACTGGTGATGGGAGCTCGAATTTCTCCTTCAGCACTTGGAGATCAGTCATCCTGTTGATGGGACAGAGCTTCGGGAGCTGGTCGAGGATCCAGGAAAATGCGAACCAAATCTCACAAACCACCGACATCCCCCACAGCCACATTGCGTCGGGGTTGTCATGCTTCACTCGCCATGCCAGAAAGAGACCCAAAACTACCATCCGAATCACCACCAGGAGTCTGCACAGGCATCATCACCGCGGTATTAATTCCAAACCCTGATTCCCTACGAGGTATTGCAAAATCACTAACTAACTTAATCAGATGGAAATCCTGTTTTGACTAACAATTCTGCACTAATCAATGAACGTCCCCGTACACTCATGGAAGTCTCTCTAATGATGACACGCTCCGTAATTTCACATTCCCAGGACTACATATCCAAAGGAACTTTCATGTTGCGTGCTCGACTTGTACATTTCAAACTGTGAACACGTAGTGATATTGCTTTTAGAAGTCCATTTACCTCCCCGAGGGAGTGTCATTAGAGAGTATTGAGTGCTGCGTATCACAAACCTCGATTAAAACAGGCTAAGATACAGAACCACCACATGAACCGTTGATGAACACCCCTGATTAATTCCCTAGAATCAGTAAATGCGCATCAACTGGCAGATGRAGTTTCTGCTTAAATTAMTCCTAMWTCGMACTAATAAGATCACATTCCTTKTTCACCGRTTAGTTGGTTGTTGGATATATTGACCCCAAGATGCTTACCTGTACGGGCTGAGGATCCCAGCAGAAATGGAGATTTTCCTCGTCAGCGGCTTTTTGGATTTATCGACAAAAGTAGCAGGCGCGGAGCCCATCCCATTGTTCCCTCCATTGAAGTCTTTAGTCCATACCGCATTCCCACACCCATAAGTCCCTTTCGTTYCATACAACCACCTCGAGTGATCAAAGCTACTGGAGTTTTGATGCATCAGTAGTCCCGTCTTGTTGGTTTTCAAAAGGCTCAACCTCCGTTCCATCCTCGCAGGATTCGCATCCGTATTCATACTCATCGGCGGCAAGGAGCTGAAGCTTGTGGTCCTGGGGGAGTCTTCCACATCTGCGCTTTTGTAATCCTCCTTACACCCGGGACACTTGGGTGGAACATTCCCTAACGAATCAATATAACACTCCCTGCAGATGCGAAAACTACACTCACAGGGATAAAGCTCCTCCCCGCGTTCGTCACGAAGCGACTTCCCGTCACACCCAGGAACAGCACAAACAGTKCCCCGAGCGCAGGCTAGTTGCGGGTGGTTTCCTTCGAGCTCCATCATCTTCTCCATCACGTGGCCGCGCGTCATGCTGTTGAAGCCACCWGTGAAGATGGTGCTGGACACGAATTGCTGCTCGGCTTTGCCTACTAGTCCTGGGTCGACCATGGKACGTACTGAGGGAGTCTGGGTCGTGCCGGACATGCTCTGGAAGTCTGGGGTGGCGGGGATGTGRACTGTGTAGGCGAACTCAGAGCTGACCTCGCCGCCGAGCTCGCTCTCGTCGCGGGAGAGAGAGACATAGTGGCCGCTGGAGGTGCGACGWGTGGTGTTGGTCGATGCGGGGGAGCTTGATCGCTCTAAACGAGGGCTGGCGCCGCGGGGGATGCTGAAGTTGCGGAAGGATCTGTTTCCGGGTATGGAAGGAGATGACGCCGGGGACGTCATGGCTACTGATCGATCAGGCACAGCACAGTCCACTTCTACCTCTTCACCATGAAAATCATACCCAAGCTGCTTCGAATTGATGCCAAGACAAGTCTAAACTACAGCTGCAACTCGCAAGCTAGCTCCACCCAATGCCCAAACCATCCAACCAAATAAAACACAGCACATTCAATTCCAATGCTACCCTTTCACCATGAAAATCACAACCAAGCGCGCGACTTCAAAGTGATACCACGACGAGTCTAAATTACAGCTGGAACTCACAAGGTAGCTCCACCCGATGCGTAAACCAGCCAAGCCAGAAAGGCAGAATCATTCTGCACATCAACTGTGAACTTCCGATAAATGAATTACAGAAAAAGTCAGAGCTCAATGTCGTGCGGGGAGGTCAACTCATCACCCTAAAACCCCGCAAGAAAAATCTATTCTGGTTGCTGAGTTCCCAACCTGCTGCAGTGACCCAGCTAAAGAATATTCAAATGCAGAAGGCACACCATCAAAGGCATTCACGCTACTTCGAACTGACATGAACCCCCTCCTGCATTAATTACCGAATGCCTAAAATCGGGTACAACAAGATGCCCATCAATTCTTGCTGCAACTCGGGATACAAATCGGGATGCAACCCCAGAAAGACGCAATGTCGCGCTTGCTGCTCTCAACAACATGCAGCAGAAGCTCGTCACCCAAAAAATTCAGTACTTCACAAATTTAAAGAACTTCAGACTGACTCATTTCAGGACTGATTGGCATCAGAGTTGTTCCGATCAGCTCGTCTTTGCGGTGCGATCATGAAGAGAAAGGAAACAGGGAGAGAGTGCAAGCGAAATTCGCGAGGAGAAGAGTGAGACCATCGCTGGAGGACAGTTGCGGCGGGTTTGGGGCTGTAAGAGTACGTTGCTGCAGCTGGGCTTGAGAAGAAGAGGATGGTTTGTATGTACGTATTAGGTKTCGTATTTACGGTCCAGGCGGGAAGGCCAGACCGGGTTTTTTTGCGGGTTTTTAGGGTGATGGAGTGTTCAGTACGGACTACGGAGTGTCTACGTATGTGTGAATGAATGGCGTGGGGATGGACGGTGCAGTTTTCCGTTGGAGTTCAAATGGGTGAGAGTGGATGATGACAGGCTCTGGTTCAGGACTTTGCCAGTTGCAACGGCTAATTTTTTTAAGGCAGGCCGCTTCTTTGTTCTTTTGACAGCATAAGAAATTCCTTGTGTCAGTCGGAATTGCCTGGCTAGAAAATATCACATGTCATATGTCCATAGTTTTGTTTTCATCCACAATCTAGCTTTCTGCATCCATTTTAAAGGTTGAAGATTTTTTGGCTATTTCATTCAAGATTTTATTGTTCATGTTCTATAGGGCTTGGTGCGAGGCCCATAACTTTGGTGCAAATTGATGACCAATCGTTGGAAAAAACACATTGGTGGGCATCCATTTTAAAGTTTGAAGATTTTTTGGCTATTTCATTCCAGATTTTATTGTTCATGTTCTATAGGGCTTGGTGCAAGGCCCATAACTTTGGTGCAAATTGATGACAAATCGTTAGAAAAAACACATTGGTGGGCATTGGGCAGTGAATCAAACAAGTGTCAGTTATTTCCACAATTGAAAATCATAAACTACCTTCCAACCTAGTTGGCTTGCAGGGTAAAGCCACAATTAGAGCATCTCCACTATTACTAGGCCAAAATGGTAAGGCAGAACTACACATTACCAACCAGTGTCCCATAGCCAACCATAGATTGACTTATTTCCAACCAAGGCTAAAATGTTTTTTTTTCATCTTTTCAAGGTTGGGACCAAAAGTTCATGATACATGTTCCAAAGTAGTGCAAAAAAATGTAGGAAGCAGTGAGTAGAAAAGTAGTTTCTTGAATGATCGGAATTGGAAGAGTCTAGAGATAGACTATGGGTCCGGAGCACTTTTTGCCTTTCAAAATTCATAGTAATTTCAAATCATGCGATAAAATTACCGAAGTTTTTGCAATCCTCATCATTTTTATCAACACATCTCTAAAAATATTTACCTTGCATTCCATTGCCTCAGATTTGTCCAAATTCCTTATTTGGTTGGTTATAGGTGGTTCTACCTTATACCATAGTAGTGTAGTTGGATTCATTATCTCTGCATGTGGGACGAGTTGAACCAATCCACACTCATGCTGTGTGTCACGGCCTAGCAAGAGTTAAGGTAGAACCACCCATTCCTGATTGGGCTCCAATAACCAACTTATAGACTAACGTATTTCCAACCAAGGCCAAAATGTTTTTTTTTTTTTTTTCTTTTCTATGTTGGGACTAAAAGTTCATGACTTATGTCCCAACCTCGTATGCAAGAAAGTAGGAAGCAATGAGTGAAAAAGTATTTTTTTGAGTGATCAGAATCGGAAGAGTTTAGAGAATGGCAATGGGTCCGGCGAACATTTAGCCTATGAAAATTCATAGCAATTTCAATTCATGGGATAAAATTATCAAATGTTTCCAATCCCCATCATTTTTATCAGCACACCTCTGAAAATGTTTACCTTGCATTGCTCCAAATTTGTCCAAAATTCCTTATTCAATTGGTTATGGGTGGTTATACCTTACATGTAATCAAATACTGAAACAAGCTAGCTTGTTGTTTGATTCAAGGGAGTTATTGAGTTCGAGAGCCATTGTTTACCACAGAATAATTTGGACTACCAAAGAAAAAATAGAGTATTGATGAAAGAATGCCTCACATAATTCAAGCCACATGCAAGCCAAATTGAGTGGGTACAACAAGATGGTGTTGAAAGTTTGATTGCAAGGGTGAAGTTGGAAGTTAACCCCTAAAGTCCCAAGTGTCCCCTCGGGGGACACTTGGGATTTCGGGCAGGCTCGTGTGATCTCAATTTTTGACATAATTTTTTGAAACTTTTTTTGATGATATAAAAACACATTAGCTTTCTGAAAATATAATTTTTGTCTCAATTGGTGCCCGGGGGCAAAAGTTATGCCATACCATGCACAAATYTCAGTTTGTCGGGCAGAAAAAAAAATCACAAAAAATATGATTTTTTTTTTATTTTTAATTTTTTTCTCAAATATTATATTTTTGTGTACATCTGAAGCTTTGGTTCATTMTATTTGGCCTAATAATGAGAAAGTTATGGGCAATCTTGTTTTTCAGGCAATCTAAGCATCCTCTTGAAAAAATAACTTATAGGATTTATTTCTAAATGCAATTTTCACAATGTTTTGAAAAAAATTGTTGAACAAGGTTAAGTTTACTTGCCAAAAAAATCTCATTGTTGGGATTATTGTGTTTCAATCCCATCCTAGAGCTATTAACCATTTAGTTTTTTTTTTCCAATCTTGGACATACTTCTACTTAACAATTTTTTAATGAATGAATATCAAGTGTGTTTTTCTTGAATTTTTTCCCCCTAATCCTCAACTTGAATCTTCAACACATAAAATTTTAGTTTCAAGATTGATAGAGCAAAAACATTTGATTAGGAAGCTCCAAAACCAAAACATTTACTCATAGAATGTATAAAAAGCTTGTTTTTTTCACTTTAAATGCACATATCTTACAATCTATGCAATCAAAGTTCATGAAAATTTTCATATACATTTATATACTAGTCTAGTGCAAAATCCTACAGTTAGATATGCAAAAAAATTGAACATTTTGAAAGCTTTGCACCTTGCATTAGGAATGGCAGTTTTGAATGGATTTTGAGAGAAGAAAGTCCTTGGGACTTTAGGGGTTAATGTGTAAATGTTGGAGACCTATCTTATTGCAAGCAAATCTCCGATGGTGGCATGTCTTAACTCAACACTAAGCTTGATTGACCTTGAGATTTTCCCACAACATATCTCCAACTGCTACTGAAATGCATGCCTATTGGCGTGGCAGTTTCATCAAATTGGTAATAAAGATAGGTCTTCTTACAGAGATTGAAAGATTTATTTGGATAAATGAGATGGTGTTTGAACTAAATACTGTTTTTTTTCTTCCTAATCTTGACTTTGAAGATTCATGGAAAACACCATAATTCTATAAAAATTATAATAAGGAAAAAATATGAGTAATTGCCAATTGTCTAAGAATAAAAAATAACCCTTAATTGTAGTTTTGACTTTATCTTTATACATCCATCATTAGGAAAATTTTCAGCCCTCTAAGAGACTGCAAGGTTTGCACCCCTCTGATGGCATTTTTTGGTAGCAAAACAATTTTGGGCAGCTCACTACAAATGGAATTTAATTTTTTTTCTTTGAAATTTTGACATGTAATCTAGACAAGATTTTTCTTCAAGGCCCAACAATTTTCATGACTTTTGACTTCACTGCTAAAATCATTTCTTGTATGACATGTAGTTTTTTTCTCTTAGACCAGTTAGTCTAGGCAAATTTTTAAATATCATTTAATTTGAAAAAAACACATTTGAAACTGCTTTTCTAGATTTATATATGTGTGGAAGACTTTGAGTAATTTCACTTTGATCAATGATATGAATGTTATGAATAGTTTATATTTGTGGGCAATTATGGTTTCTCTACTCTAAAATAAACTTTGAAGTCCTCTACTTAACTCAACTTTCAATATGTTTTGATAAAAATAAAATCATAGAATGTAGATTGTTTATTACTGAGTACAACATTACTAATAATGGGATTGGCATTTTTCAATTTCATAAATAAATCCTTAACAATTTAGTATTTTCAATCATTTTCTACGTAGTATTTTTTTCCTATATGTTGGTGCAATTCCAAATGATCTAAATCTTTTCAAGCATGTAGCCAACTTGCCTTGAAGATAAAATCCAAAGAAGCACTATTGCCATGGATAGATTTTCATACAAATGTGACCTTGAAAAGTATAGCTCCCCCATTTTTGTAGGACAAATAAAAGATTTTTGTTAGTTCAAACACTAATATCTTGCAATTCACACAGTGGAAATTTTTGAATTCTAGTAGTATAGTCTTGTAAGTAATGACCTTTTTGAAGATTCTTAGTAAAATATTGTTGAAAACACATCTATATCTATTAAAATTTTCCTAAAATTTTCCTAGAAGATCATTAATTATATAGTATACTACTAAGAATATACTTAAACTACACCATTTTTTGTAGTGCAGAAGATTGTATGGTTACATGAATTCAAAAATGCTTTTTTTTTTAAAATTTGGCAATTGTACTAGAAGTGACAGTTTTGAAGATTTTTTGGTGAAAACATAGTCAAATAACTTTAGGAGATTATGAGGTCATCTAATCTTCAAGGCGAGTTGGAATTTGGCTTGAAAATTGGCTCTTTTGCAAACCAATGCATGACTTGAAAATAGCTTGYTTTACTAGATTGGTGGTTGATTACCCAATAACTAAGGACTTTGGAAGGGGTATATTTTTTTTAGATTGAGTCACTAGGCCTATTGATGATGCTTTTAGCAATTCAACATTGATTCTTTCATTCATTGATTTATTGCTTAATTTTTTGTTGGATCTTGTTGGAAGTCAGAAATTAATTCTTGATTCTTGTCCTCAACATTTTTTGGGCACAAACAAACTAATTTTTAACAAACTAATTTTTAAAGTACTACTACATTTTTGGGGTTTCGATCATTGCATGAATGTTAATTTTAACACTAAGGGGGGACTCAAAACTAAGCTCAAGGAACATTGCTTATATTGTTGATTTAACATTGCTACTAATTTAGCCAAGTTTGAATTGCTGCTTTTATTATGTTTGTATCTTGCATTGGAAATGCCTGCTCCCATCTTGTATAGGATGTTCCAATGATTATTTCACTTCATTGCCTCAAGAAGGCTTATGGGAAGAACTTGATCATAGTCAAAGAACTGTGGCGTTGGCAATTATTTGTGTTGCTTTTATCTATTCTACATTAAATAGGGGTTACGAGAGGATCAAATAAAAGGACTTACTGTGGAAATTTGTAGATGTTTAAAATATGATGTACAACATCCAAACACTTCACTAATTATTGATGTACAACAAAAAGTAGATATTTATACAGTGTGAAATGTCAAAATTTAATTAGTGCGTGTCCCCTTAACCCCTAAAGTCCCATTGTCCCCTCAAGGGACAAAATGGTTTTTGGGCAGGTTCCTATGGTCTCAATATATGGCCTAATCTTCTGAATTTTTTAGAGAAGATAGGAAAACATGTTAGCTTTCTGAAAAATATAATTTTTATTTCAATTGGAGTCCGGGAGCAAAAGTTATGTCACAAAAGCCTTTTTTTTAGGTCGGCGGGGAGAAATTAACTCTTAAGAAAACTTCAAATTAATTTCTTTTAAAATTTTTTTAAATTATTTGTATTTTTGCCTACATGGGAAGCTTTGATTCATTCCATTTGGATTTGTTATGAAAATGTTATGGACAATCTTAGATTTTGGGCAATTAAAGCATCTTCTTGAAAAAATAACTTGTAGGATTCATTTCTAATCTTAGTTTTCACAATTTGAAAGAAATAAAAGTTGCACAAGGTTAAGATCTCTTGCTAGAACAATCTCACCGTTAAGATTAGTGTATTTCAATTCCATCTTAGAGCTATCAATAATTTAGATTTTCCTTCAATCTTGAACCTACTTCTACTTAACAATTTTTTAATGAGTGAAAATTATGTGTATTTTTGTGGAATTTTTTTTTCTTAGATTCTCAACTCAACTTTTTATCATATAAAAAAATTAGTTCAAAATCAATAGAGTAAAAATCATAAGTTATGAAGGTTTAAAGCCAAAAAATGTAATTGGACAAGTTGCAAAAAAACTTGTTTCCTTCACTTTAAACGCAAATATCTTGCAATCTACATGGCCAAAGTTCGTGAAATTTCTTCCACACATTCTTATACAAGTCTAGTACAAGATTCCTATGGTTAGATGTGCCAAAAAAACATTAAAATTTTTTTTTTTGGCTCTTTGCTTTAAAAATGGCAGTTTTGAGTGGTTTTTGATGGAAAAAATGCCTTGGGACTTTAGGGGTTAATACCTCGATTCAGTGTGAGTCTTTCAGTGTATTAAGTCTGCTGGTTTCTTTTACTTCATGCTTGATTGCGGTGATGACACGGCATCGTTATTGGAGTTAATATACTGTTAAACATTTTATCCGGCATTTGTTGGGGGGATTATTTGTAGTGTGCTAAGTTAGTGACTGTAGTCGTTTTTCTTTTCTTCTTGCGTTTGTTGAGACTTGTATTCAACAGGAGCGCAAGTATAAAGTATTTTTTTATCATTTTTTTGGAATACTACAAATTAGAACTTATTATTTTAATAATGATTTGTATTATTTAATAATAAAACAATTTGGAAAGCAATGAAATTCAGTCATTGATGGGTTGAATGTACTGTACTGTACATTATATCCTTTCTGAAGTAGGAAAACAATCTTCTTTTGTTGCTTGCACCGACAACCACGATCGGATAAAAAAGGCACTTTTGATTCGTGAAACGCATCTCCGAAATGAAGAACTCTGATCATATTTCAAGACTCTTCCTTGAATTCGAAGTCTGTCTGTTCGGCACAAGATAGTGGCGAAATAATCGAAAACTTCTTACGTGCTCCCTCTGGAGTTTTGACTCTATTCTGAAGTGCAAATTTTCTCTCAAAACTACGAAATCATAACAATGTACACTTMATTAAATCCTCTTTATTTTGACCTTTCAAATGACATTAATTGTAGAACAGTACTGATCTTGCTCACTTACCACATTATCAGTGATTGTATCACTTGTCAGACATTCAAACTCTGTCAAGGTGAAATTTGGGACCGCAGGTGTTAAGATCAAAGAGGTTTGACTTTTCAAGATTATGCTTTGTGCTCAAAACAGCCAATTTGCGAGGGGGGTCCTCAGAAATTCATTCTAATTTTTGGGATGCATGTATACCTGCAGATCGATCGATGTTGTGATTCAACGAAGTCTCTACATTCAATAAATGGATGCAATAATTCAATTTCTCCTTCCCTTGCTCATTTGTATTCTTTTTCATTCCTATCGATCTACWGGACGGTATTCACTGTAGAACTCAGCACCTTGTTGTTGCCTGGGAGTTCTTCCTGGCGTCCTTGCTGAAGGCTGCCCTGCGTCATCCCTGTTATTTGGTTGCAAACATTGGCATGAAGGAAGTTAGTGTTTAAATCATCATAATCTTGACATTAAAAACCCATGTGAACATTAATCAGTAGGTTCTCCTTGCAGGTGATATGTTATATATTACTCTCTCTATCCCAACATACAGTAGTAAGTCTCCGCATCTTTGTTGAAAACCGTTGGATAACAATTTCATTGCTCATATTGTGATTTAAAGCATACATTTTTTAAGGAGTTCAAATTCTTCATGTTGTGAGCCATCAGCATTACTTGGCACAATATTGTTAATTCAAATTATATTGGAATGATACAGTTATTAACAGTACAAAGAGCTTGCCTCTGGCCAATAATAATATCGCTTGTGGGCTTCTAGTTACCTTCTCAGGGATTGATCTTCCATGATGATCTGCAGTGGGGGTTCAAAGGAACTGTCTTGAGAGTGTTTGGGTCTGAGCGACTGCTCCTCCGCGCCACCTGCTCCATTCTTCTTGTGGCCAAAGCTAAACAACGTCCCCAGCTTCAGCCTTTTCTTGGCGCCCTTGTGCCAAATTTGTAAAGCATTTCCCACATGGGTTGGTAGAACAGCAGGTTTGAAGTTGGTGCCCATCTGCAACCCACAAAGGATTTGATTGCCTGATTATTGGTTCCTCATTTTGCCAGGTTTGAGTTTTTAAGCGAATAAAATTACTCTTTTGAACATCAGCTTAGTTAACGAAGGTTAACCCATTATTACAATTTTTTTTCTTCTGCTCAATGGGAGCCCTTTTGATCAACCCTAAATTACAAACCTGGACTTTTTAGGTTTCAATGGATGACTTGGAATACTTATGTCCAAGAACCTTCTCCAGCTTCCTGGATTTTGGAGGTTAAGGATTCAATTTTGGAGCAACTTGGCATTATGTCCAATATTAAACTTCTTCAGCATCTCAACTATGAGAGACTGAAGTTTTAATTGGGACGACTTGGCATGATATCCAAAAAAACATTTTCAAGCTTCTCGGAGGTTGTAAGTAGAGATTGTTCTTTGGCAAAAGCAAACTAGATGTAAATCAATGCTTAAATTAGTATTTGGAGTCCGGGAACAAAGAGCTCATACCTGGGAAACAAGAGCATAGAGTGGCAATGTGCATGCACTGACAAAGAGTTGGACTCCCAATCTGATCAATCCAATCAACCCAATTTCAGTGCAAAATGTGTAAAATTGTGTGTCCTAACATTGTGTTAATATTAGAGTTTAGATTGAGTCCTGCCCAATTAACACCAAGTACATATGAACCCAAATTCCATTAATCCGAGAACCAAATGGATGGGCAACAGAAGCGTACCCCACTGATAAGCGGATGTACACAAACGCCTTGTTGTGCTCCAGAARACAGGTGTGAAACCCGAACGCCCACTGCGTAGAAGAAATCCAGGATTAATTGACCCACATACTGTAATCAGTTTCATCCAACTTAAGGCCGAGCTGCAATTATAACCTGGATTAATGAAATGTCCAGGAGAATATTCTAAAATGAACACCGGTACATTCCAACAGGTTGGTGCAAGTAAACACTTGTAAGATTTTAATATAAGTTTAATATATCCAATCTTTCAAAACACTCAATTCCTTTTTGAATTTTTGCATTATTATCTAAGAAATTTTTATATGCATACTGATCACTTAGTACCTCAATTTCATCAAATTTGTCAAAATGGAAGGTTGTTTTTCTAAAGGTTCAATCAATTCACTAGATTGTTGAAAAGTATTTGGACAAAAGATCACCCTAACCTGAAGCAGTCTCTTCTTCATGCATCTCTGGTTCCTAATTACGAAGCCCTTTGCCTAATTATACGCCAATTTTGTGATATTACACCAATGTAATGAATATTCATGACCATGTTTGCAGTCGTGCAGTGACTCATAAATGTGGAAGTAGCAAAATAGTGAGTAAATAAATAAAAATTTGAATCCAACTTAAAAGCACCGCCTGTGAAATGGACTGARAGTGTGCTTGGATCACGGTGATCACTTACCACATGCCAAAGAAAAGTAGCGAGCTCAAACGCATTCTGCAATTAACAAGCATTCCAGACAATCAAGCAGAGATATAATGCTATTGATCGTTTCATTGCTCTAAAATTGATACCGATTGCTGCAAATATTGGAAGACGTAAAGTGGATCCCAGAAAAAAATTTGAAAGGAAATTCCGTAAATTTTCAACACTTTTGACAAAGAAAATAAAAAACTGGACACAGCATCGCTTCCGTTAGAAAAGAAGACACGCCTCTGGCTCACTAATTCAGTACAATTAGTGCAATTGCAAGAGCTCGACTTATAGTAAATGCCGGACTTTAGATTGAGTCTCTTGTTTTGGTTCCCATCTACAAGAGTTTCCAAAACTACCCAAAAACGTCACGTTCTTCAATATCAAAAATAAACACAGAATACTAAATCTTAGATTTTAGGCTGCCGCAGCAAAGCTTGCGTCCCTGTTCCGCAACCACAAGACCTATGCACACAAGCTTTCAAGACGAGCGCTTTCTTGATGCTCACCGGTGTCATTATAAATGCATTGCAACGTGCTCTACAGTTGCACCACCGAAAGGTAATCAATAGAATGCATGTGTTAGGATTCTTCAAGTTGAAAGATCCGCAAGACTATGCGGAAATGAATCTATGGCGAATTTCATTATATTGTCGGTATTCAATGTGCCGTTTTCAGACAGAGCGGTCTGCGAAGTGACATCTAGGACAGGTATAGTTTCTCACACATTTACAACTCATGTAGATGCCAAAAATATATACAGTATTAATATTTAGATTTAAGACCGCGCGGTCTGAACTGTACAAAGTGCCAAATTAACGGAATACCCCCATTTTAATGAAGATTCTTCAGACGCGGAAGTTGTGCACACGGTCCGAACGCGGTACGCAAGTACGAAGGTTGAAACCCAAGTACTGGAATGTCGATCCGCCTCATTTCAATCGACTTCAGAGCAAGCATAGATCTCCTCGACTTGGCCTCTAGCTGGTAGGTAGAGAATTTTTCGTCCTACCTTCAATTCTAGAAAATTGCTGTTGGTTTTAATTGAAAGCAATCAGTCCAGTTATGCTACTGATTTGATTCCTCCCGTCCCTGATGCAAATTCATCATTCTACGAAACTGCTAATATTTCCGTAAGTGAAACGAGGATAATCGCCCTGTGTTTATCGAAGATGGGTTAGTATAATATACTTGGTGACACTGTATACATTAATATATGATAATAATTAAGTAAGAAGCTAAGTTCTACTTTGTGAAGAAATGTCTAGAAATGGAATACAGAAAAGGAGATTGAAGCAAGTTTGCAGTGATGAAGACAGGAACGCCGGTACAGCTCCAGTCAGAGATGCATTTTCATTTAATTTCTTCTTCCAAGATGTCAGTTGACTACAGTAGCTCAGTCTGGCCGGCCAAGTAGCCATAGTGCGCGTTCATTTAACAGTGGACAAGAAAGAGCCAAAGAAATCTGAAGTTCTTACCTATTGGCAATATTAATTTCAGAACACAAACCTAACTTTATTGCCGATGATGTGAAATACAGCAGTGAGGGTGGTCTTCTGTTTCCCGCCTACAGTCACTAGAATTTGGATTTGTTCTGACATTCAGACGTCGTCTGCAATTGCATGACCTCTAACTTAAGTTAAAACGACACGAATCAAGAACATGCATGGTGCAAACTTGTTACACTATTCACTGGAGCTCACTGACACACATTCAAACAATGTCAAAGCCGTTTTTTGAGACCCGACTACCCGAGATGGTCAGAAAATTAAGAGTTAAGCGTATACAAGTCTGTAGTTACTGGGTGTTGTAAATTCTTAATTTCGGCTCAACCTGGTGCCGGCCTGCCACTCCTGGCAGACACAACTCCTGTCCAGAATTTAAAAAGCCTTTGAACAATCCACTTTGGTCAGAAAATAATTTATTAATGAATGAATGATGCTTTGCTGATGCATTGGCCCACGTGAATCAGGAATCTGCTGCCTGGTKGTAAGCCTAGTTGACGTCTTCGAGCCACTCGGACTCTCGGAGGAAGTGGCACACAACCACGCGCGTACTTGTCAATAGCGGTTATCATAGCGCACGTGTTTCGTTTTCGAATCAGAGTGACTCCGTACATCACACCGTGAGTCTCACTTGACTCATTTCCTCTTCTTCTTTTATGGATGTATAACTTAGGCATACATAATTATATATTTAAGTTGCGATTTTCAATAAGAGAATTCTCAGATTTCTACACTGATTTATAGTAGCTCAACAAATGAACGGAGATAGGATATTCTTCAATACAAATMTCAAGCTTCATTGAACATTTGGAATGTCAAAATTTGTTGAAATCAAGTTGAAGAAAAAAGCAACTGACAGTGGTGGGAGAGGTACTGCAAAAAGCTGCAGCGCATCAACCCTGTTAGTTAGAAGCACCTAAATGTGACACTTATTCTAGATTTGCAGATCTTGAGAGTAGGATTTGCAGATCTTGAGAGTAGCTGTAGAATAAAATGATGTGTGCTTGTTAGGAAAGTGTTTAGGAAATCAACAAAAGTGGGCACGGAAACACTTAAAAGCGACACACTCTAAGCTTGGATCATGCGCTGGTGATTGGCCATTTCTTGGAAGAGTGACAACTTCTTGGAACCCAACTTGTTTACTTTTGATCCACTTGCACTCGGATTTAGGTCGTCTTTTAGGTGTAATAGAACGACTAATGTTACATTTGGATGCTTCAACCTTATTGCTTACTTGGACTTTGGTTGCTTATGCAAAATGGTCAAATTAGGTTGCTTTATTGATTAGGTTCGTAGGACACTAAATCCATCCCACTATAGTGTGCCACGTAGGGTGAATTTATCCTTGGAAAAAACATAGAAATTTCGTATTTATCATACATGATCAACCTTGCAAATTTTGAATTGATATTTGCAATTAAGGTCTCCAAATGAGGTGGGAGAGGTGATGAACATAGAAATCACCACAGTATAAAATAGAGGGCTTTTTTTTTTTATAAGACACAACATTCATCCTAGATATGTGGCCCACTTCATAAGATGGGTTTAGCAGCATGCACTAGGTTGTTTCACCCATAAAAGTTACCTCACGACTCACCTCTTGTCTATTTAGAGTTACATGTGACTCTCTGAACTTGGCCTTAAATGGATGCGCCAATCTATGCCCAAAATATAATTATGGGCTAATGGAAATTACTGCATCTTTGTATAATAAAATGCTACAAAAACAGGGGGGTCTTTCTTGCAATCACCCCATATAGGAATTGTTTCAAGGTGTTCATTGTGATTGAAATTAGGCAATTGAGTATGCAACATTAGAAGATTGAGAAAACATTTTCTCAAAAGCCACTCTTGAAGCATCTTTGCTATATGTATGGAAGCATTGTCATGTTGAAAAATTGACACAAGAATGCTCAAAATTGAACTCCAAGATTGTTATTTTGATGTTTTTGTCTAAGATTATTATTACAATAAAGAGATTGTCTAATGCACCTTTCCACCTTGCATATCAATCTAGAGTCTCACAAATTTAGGACATGCCTTCCAATTTTAGAAAAAAGATGTGGCTTCTTCACCTTCCTATATGACAGTAAAGTAATCACCTCTAACATGTACATGAATGACAATTTGATGAACGACTCTTTTTCCTCGAGTACTTGCACAAATACCCTCTTAGATCTCAAGAAGCATTTATTCTTCTTTGACCTTTGTTAGCACACATGTTTGTTCTACTACTCTTTTCATCATTTTTGGCCGACCTCCAAATGAGCATTCTACACTCCATACAGGTTTTGAAAGGACCAAGAAAATTGAAGGGACTTATTGTGGAAAACTTGTAAATGTTTGAAACATGTACAACCCCGAATACTTCAGTTTCTATTGATGTATAGCAAAGGTTGATACTAGTATAGTGTGAAATGTCAATTGATTAGCGAGCATCCCCTTAATACCCCTATGCAATGTACATTGGAAAAGTAAGGTTGATGAAGTTTTGCTCAATTTCTCTATGCAGATTCTCTTTGGAACATGGAAAGACACTCTTGTGTCAACTAGGATAATGTTTTTAGTATCTCATAAAGTTGGAGCACAAGAGCTAAATGCCTATATAATGGAAATGATTGTGTACACAAGTTGCAAACAACATGTAGTACGAAGTTCTGCAGGTTCTAGTAGATGTTCTCTACAATATTTGGTCGCATTAGCTCACACTCATGGCATTTCATGGGGAAGGAGTGGAATTTGGGAGTAGGGCTTCCCGGGAGGATTCCCTATTTCAAATAGGGCATACCAAATATCTTTGAAAAGATGATGACACAAGGTTTCTAGAATACTAAGATTCTCAAAGAACTAATGTGTAAGCTAAAAGTTATGGGCATCCAAAGAGGGTAGAGTCCCAAAGGGCTACACCTCCAATCCTAAGAGATTTGGATATTTGTTGGTCCAATACCGGAATGTATCAGTTGAGAGAGACGATTGTGACCTTTGATTTGTGCACGATGTGAGACTAACGAAAATAGGTACACAACAATAATACTTCAAAAGCAACTGAAATGCAACAAAATTTCTAGAAATTTGCTCTAAACCCTAAATCTTTGTTGATTAAAAATCAATGTGTAAATAGATGGAGATGGGCTTCTCGATTCTAATCACGATTTAGCTGGACTTCGATGAGGACTTTGAATCCCAGAAAATAAATTTAGATTCGGATGTCGACCCTCATGGACTCTTTGCCGAGCATCGTCGGTGTTGAGTTGCTTCAGATGCTTCCGCCTGTCACTGAGTCGGGAAAAAAAATTCGCAAGTTTTATTCGATCAATCGGCGCTTCTCGAATTTCCAATGCTCTATTTCTCACCAGAAGCATATATACAGACATCCATTCCTTCGGACTCCTGACAATCATTTGTAATGCATAGTCTATGAACCCTTCAGAGTTTACGAGGACCAGGAACCTCCGGTCGACTGGGTTTCAGGAATCATTTGAGTCCTGTCAAAGCTCTGGAGCGCAGACGTCCTCCTCTGCTACTCAAGTGGAAAAGACAAGATTTGCACGAAACCGCAACTATACGGCCCACTCTCGAGCTAGATCGAATGTGCTTCAGACGTGGCCAAGAATGTTACAGCGCAGGAGAGCTACTGTCGATCGACCCTCTACAGACTTCCAAAATCTGTCCGGTCAAGTCAGGAGGCATCGGGTGCAACGTGACGTAACTGCGAAGTCAGGATTCATTGCTGCACTAAGCTAGTTAGTTGCATATACTGTATGTGCAACGACGGAGCTGGTGACTGCGGAATGATATTGTGGCATTTTACACGAAGATCGATGGCAAGCCGATGATCGATACACGCAGGAGTGTCATTGCGCATACTTTCTCTTCATCACATGATTGGGTATTCTCTTTACCGAGTGCAGAAGCCTGATGGAAACCGCGTTCTCACGCTCAAGAACGTCATCTACTCCGAACACTGTCGCTTTTCATTCCCTGAAATAACAATAAACCTTGTGGTGAGTGAATCAAGTCGCAAAGCATAAAAACATGAGGCTGCCTTGGCTACTAACGTTAGATCATTTTGAGTGAGAGGCAATTAATATAGGTTGAGATCTTTGCAATGAAAAACGATGAGCTTTACTCTAGCGTATCATGACTATCATCTACCCACCTTGCATTCGAGAGGGATCCAAACTTGCTAAAGAGAATGGTAGTTATACTTTGGTCACATTCCACCAGAATTTCTACTGCATGTCACCCCTTGCACCCACATGTCACCACAATCGACAAATTACAAGTAGAAGATAAGCAGATTATATAATGTCAATGCATGAGACTTTCACCATAGTGGCATGCTTTGATTGGTTGAGGAGAGGCAGTTTAGGATTGATATTGTTCACTGCTTGCCCTGCTTGTGCAAATTTTCAATAAAGTGGGTATGAAGTAGGAATTTCATTAGACGGCACAGTCCAGGCCCCAAAGACAACACATCCAATACACGCCAATACAAAAACCTAAGCGAAAATCGAACGAGAACCAAAATAAAAAGCCAGCAATGTCATACGGCAAACGAGCAGATAATCAATCAACCCATATCACTCGAACTGTGGAAACCCAGGACCGACTCATTCAAAAAACGGCATATCATACCAATACACAAAAAAAACTCAAAAGTATCAATGAAATACACAAGTTATAAGAATTAAACGCCATGGTCCACGGGTCATAGTAAAAAATATCCAATCTACTACCCGCCCGGCTTCACTACACACCAGAACATACCCACAACAAGGAGACTCCAACATGAACCCCGAAGTGCCGGACCGCTTCTGCCCCGGATCTGTAATTTTGGCGAGCGTGACGAACGCGGGCCGAACCCTAATCCAAGACGACCAGCAAGCACACCTCGCGACGGGAAAATTTTAAAAAGCGAAATAGAATGCTCCAAGAAACTGAAGATGTGCAGGCACGGCGTTACAGACGGGGAGAGCGAGGCCGGCAGCGATTTGCGAGGAGAAGCAGCGAAGCGCGCGAGACGGAAAGCGCTAGCGAGCGAGTGCAAGAGAAGGTGAGAGGTCTGGTGGGCTGCGCGAAGCCCTTTAATCTGGGAGGCTCTTTTGGACCACGACGGGATGGGGGAGTGACCGGACCCGGCCAGTCTGGAACCGGTGACGTGGAGAGTAGGTCGTGTTACAAGATTGAATGGCAAGAAGAGTGGAAGGAAAAATGAAAGAGAAGGAAATAAGAGAAAAAGAAGAAGTTTTGAGCTCTAAAATCAATTGAAATCAAAACTCTAACATCAATATCTTAAAGAAGCTTTGCACACTTTATACATTACTCCGTATTTAATTATGGATGCAAAGTAAATGTTGATTAAAGGTAAAAATAAAAGTAAAACTACAATGATAACATTTGTTCTAGTTTGTTTTGTGTTTAACATTGAGATATCCCTAACTATGCACTCACCAATCATTTTCTTTATACCAATGGAAAGCTTAGTTCGATGAAGGTTGTACTAAAATTGTATCATTGCTTTTGAACTAGGTTTTTTTTCATTTTTTATGAAGTGCCATAGTGGCGATATAACATTCGTTTGTTTTGTGTTTAACATTCATCCATGTATTGGATAGAAATATGACATTAGCACATATCACATGTTTATGATTTTGTTTTCATCCACAATCTGATGATTTTATCCAAGTTTCTTTTTTAATGAATTCAAAGTGTTTTAGAAAAAAAACTCACCAAATTGTTGTTGTTTTTTAGCCAATTTTATTTTTTGTTATGTAGCACCAAAAAGCCAAAAGAAAGAGCCCTATTTTGAACATATGATGGATTTATTAGTGAAGGTGTTATTTTGTGCACCTTGAAGCATGAGCCCAAGAGCTCGAGAGCTTGTGAGCCTCCATTTTTTGGCGTAATTATCTGTGATTTTTAGGGCGTAGACCTATGATTGTCGTTGTGGTTTTTAGGATATTTGCATTGTATTAGCATTAAATGTTACTTAGGTCAATTAAAGCATTTTGAATACAAAATGGATTGAGGTATACCATACACCATAAAAGACATATAACATATAAAGCCTTGAAAAGACGTTTGAACTATATAAATATATAGTAAATAGGATTCAAAGAGTATTTTAATGAAGAATGCTACTAGAAGATCYAGRWRTAGAGYTCTYATTACTATGTGATGCCTCACCATCGGGCTATTTAAGGGAGTCATCTACAAACTGCAAAGCAYATGGATTTACCTTRTAGGTCCYGTAGATTGGACTAGGGTCTTGAKTCTCAAATTGTCTAGCTATTGCCTTAGCATACATTGGCAATTTAAAATCTTGAGGGGGGTTGCAGAAGAAGGCTAAATCTCCAAAGAATGGTTGAAGTATTTTCATCTTTAGTTTCTCAGCTTGCCTACCAAAAATTAAAATAGAATATYAGAAAAAATTCAATTTGTAATGTTACCTTTGTAGTGAAGATGATTAAAAATAAACTTACTTATTGAATCAAGATGGTTGCACAATATGGCAAACCTTGACCTCCTCCTTGTCAAGATCAAGTGGAATAGCTGTAGACGGTTGGAATCTCAAAAATTGCAATTGTCCGGATCAATGGAGCAAGAAGGGCCTCAAATATAGCCTTATATCTTTCCAAGGCCAAAATATGGCAACTAGTGGACCATCAAGTATAGACTATTGATCTTGCATAGATAGAAAGACGATACCATACTTTCTAATCCAATACAAAGTGTGGACTAGATTTGTCTTCACATGTGAATTTTTGGTGTGCATGTTGTTAAGCGAAGACTCATATTGTTATTTCTCTAATTATAATAAACAATGCCAACCGTGTACCCAATGCCATCCAAATCTGCAGAACATAATCATTTCAGGCTGTAAATGTTGGTAGGCGGTACATGGCTTATTTCTTTGACCTAAAATAATAAGCAATCTACGGTCCCACTACATTTATGTTCTAGAATGAATGCCTGACGCAGATTTGGATGGCATTGGGTACACGGCTGGCATTGGGTGCCTCTCCCTTAGAGTGATCCCCACTCTCCTTTTTCAAAATCACTAGAGTCTCTAGAATTGCCTTGCTTGTCAGAAACAGAGATGTAAAAAGATACAAGCTCCGTCCTCATATCCCTTAGTTAGTTGTTGTTCAAGTCTAATCAAATCACATGCCAATGTAGGCACCCGGGGGTTCATTTAGGATATTTTACCAATCAACGTGCGACATAATATAGGGAGGCATTAATTCACAACTTAAAAAAATTAGAAAAAACTTTGAGGTAATATAYAAATTATAAAATGTTGTAAAGTCATTTCCAAGTAAGATACATATGTAAATAATATCTCTACTTTAATTTTTTTCTCCTAAGATAAGATATGAGTTATTGACCGTGGGAATTTTTGTGCAGTAGGTTCAATGTTGGTTCAAGGTTTTAAATCACCTATTTTAAGCGGATGACAAACCCTCTACCTTGTTTGCACGCATTCTAGCTTGGTTCTTCATTGTCTAGTGGAGCATTGAATTGAAAAAGAGTATTGGCATTTAGTTACAACCTAGCCTATTGATTTTGAGAATTTCCGAATGAGATAGAAAAATTTAGGACGAGGTTCTGAAGGAAAAAAATAAGATTTTCATAAATGGACTGGTTAGGAAAATTAAATGTCGACTTTTTGGCAATCCATCCTAAAAACATGTAGAAAAATTACCAATTCAAAATCATTTATTACGGCAAACAACCACCCAAGCACATACTTTCTTGGAAATTTTATTACTATGTGCATAGTATTATAGTACCTATACAACAATTGCCCTTCATTAATTCATTTAGTACAGAGTACTATACTAGCTTTCATGAGTTTGCTAGTTTACCTACCGACTTTAGCAAAAGTTAGTATAAGTTGCCTTTGATTTTGAAGCCATGGACATCTAGATAGTCATCTGGCTCATGCTTCTTCCATATTGGACTTTCTAATTTTACTCTCATGAATTAGAATTTCATTGCAAAATAAAAAGTAATACTTACAAGACTTTTATGTTACAAGGAGTAGTGCATGAAGGGTTGGTGCAGTTGTGGTGCCACACTGTCAATGAAATGGATGAAATCAAGCCTCTTGCTGATAGAAAATCAATTAATTTGACTATGGTGAGTGAACCTAGGTATTATTATTAACCCTTAGTTCCTAAATGCAATGTCCAAGGTGTTTTATGAGCTTCTAGGAATTTGTTGTAAATTGAACAAAAAGACAATATTTTGATAGGTTGTATTAATTATATTTGACTTTTAATTGTACAAATTCAAACTAGACATGTTAGAGATCACTTATAAAAAAAATACAACAATATTACCGATGGATTGAATTASTATAATGTTTCATCATGAGGGACTTGAGGGTGTTAAAATTGCAAAAGTGATTTGAAGTGATTTGATATTCTTTTCACTTGTCAAATCTAAAAAATTGGTAACCAAAAATATATGAGGTTATGGGGCCTTCCATGTACACTACAACCCCAATCTATTTGTGGCTTTTTAAAATCTATATTACAATTTCTTTGAATGAATTTCAATTGTGATTTTTCCTCTAAGATCTAGTGTATTTGAGGCTCATTTCCTAGAGTCCTCATTACTATAGAAGGTCAATATTATAGTGTACATCCTTGCACAAATTCTTGAGTAGAAAAATAATTATCAATCATTTCTATATTTGAAATTTTGATATAAAAAACAGAACTAGAAAAAAAAGATTTTAATTTAACTATTTGAAAGAGCAACTTGGTTAGATTTTGTTTATTTGTTTGGTTAACAAGATAAACAAAAAAATATTAGAGTTGACTGGATTTGCAAGGTTAAGGAAATTTTTTGAATGACAGCTGACAATGTTGGTAATGCCACTGAGAGATAAATAAAGCTTTAGGAAATAACCAAGAATTTTTCCACCTTTTGGCACACTTCTAGACAAATTTCAAGAAAACTAAGCGGCAGGTGAAAAGATGATGTAAATCCATCGATTTTCTTACAAAACTTCTTGGACTATGTCAGCATTTTTGGATTCTTCACTCAGGATCCTAGGAGCTTAACTTATCTTGGATGCTTGGAATTGGTATTCAAGCTTTATGTGTGGATTGCCGATGCTTTTAGAAAGTTTAAATATGTTTCCGCTTTTTTAATGGTACTTTTTCGGCTTGCAAACAAATTTTCTAGCAATGTTCATTGTTGTGGATACTTTGTTGACAATTTAGATGTTTAGGACTCACTTTTGTTTTTGACTGTGAATATACATGATATATTTTCCTTTTCTCCAAAACTTGCTCCTCGTATTTGCCTCTAGTCTTGACTAAAGGAACATGATATGATAAGTATTTCATACAATATACAACAAATGTTTTGTCTTAAGTTCATGTCAAAAACCTTAGTCATATATATATATATATATATATATTTTATTTTATTTTATTTATTTTTTCTTTTCACTTTACTTTTTTTCTTTGTAAGAAAATAAGGGAGTTCGAAAATGCCTCTCTAGAATTCCAAGTAAGTACAAGGAGGCATAAAATACCAAAAATGAGGCAATAAGGTAATAATAGGGAGCATTCAATTGTCCATGGAGAGCTAAATACCCTCCAAAATAAAAATCCCAGCCACACGTGATGTACAAACCTATACAAGGAGTGACCCCCCGGGTGTAGGCATGACTATTGGCATGGGAACAAGCCGGCATAATGGGATTCTCATCTGAGATTGCTCAATTACTAAAAGACATATGCTGGATATTGTGGACACAAAGTCTAGCTTTTGAGAGCGCCAAATCTAATCTTCACATTCTTGTGTAGGCTTGTGATCATCGACTATGTCATCACGGCCTCTTGTATGCCAATCGACCACTACTCATTATCACGAGGATCATCAATGGAAGTGGGTATTGAAGGTGAATTGACCACAATGGCAGGTTGAGTGTTCTAAACAAATAGCCACATTAATATAAGGAACAACATTGTAGACTTCACTCATAAATAAAAACCAAAACTCAAACTTAAACCTAAACAAAAAAATTGTAACATCTTGGCAGAATCCTTGTGTTTCTCCTCCAACCAAAATCAAGGCGGCAGCTTCAAGAAAAAACGGGAATGACCCAATGCCGGAACTCCCATTTTGTCACTTGAGACTCATTGGTCTTTATTTACGATTTTTTACAAAATTAAATATAGAAAATGATACAAAAAGCCGCCAAAAGAGTGTAGGACCAAAATAGGCATGTTACATCACTTACATGCCAATATAGTGTTTGGTCTAGAATAGAGTCTTACGCCTAGAGTTGGCCCAAAATCCACTTGGAAATAGATTAGAACCTAGGAATTAGTGGAAATTAGGTCATCTAGGTGATTTGCACAAATCCTATCATGCATGAAGAACAAACATAAATCCGTTTGCTATTTGAATAGGCAAGATTTGCATAATGAATCACTACATTTTGTTGGAATTTTAACCTATTGATATATTACAAAACTATATATTGAATTTTCCCTCAAAAGTCCATGCCAAATTGAATGTGCCTCCATTAAATGTAGTTTCCAATATCATTTCTAAATATTGATCAACCTTATCAAAGTACAATTACAACTAGTGGGCATGCAAGTAAATGCACAAAGCATGTTTTTCTCATTGGTTTTTAATTTGATAGACTTGAATAAAAATCCTCACATGGAGATGATGAAACTTATTATTTACCAATGATTACTAATAATATTTGAAAATCTTATATTTATATTTGGAACCAAAGGTCCCGTATTAGGTAGTACATATCATAAAATACAAAACTAACCACCAAAAAATATTGATAGATTTGTTTTAACCCCTAAAGGAGCAAGGCCATTTTTTACAAAAAAAACACTCAAAACTGCCATTTTTATAACAAAGAGTAAATAAATTTGAATTTTTTTTTTGCATATCTAACAATAGGATTCTACACCTAATTAGTATGAGAATATGTGGTAAAAATTTCAGAAATTTTGACCTCACAGATTGCAAGATACCTGCCTTTAAAGTGGAAAAAACAAGTATTTTAGCACATTGCGGAACTAGATTATTTGACTTTCAACCTTCTTAACTTTAATTTTTTTGCACTACAAAGTTTTGAGCTTTAAATCTTTATGGTGGAGAATCAAGTTGAGAGTCTAGGAAAAAATAAAAATAAATAAAAAAGCATAAATTTTAGTCTTTGAAAAATTGTGAAGTAGAAGTAGGTACAAGATAGAAGAAAAATTTAAATTATTAATATCTTCAAGATGGAAGTAAAATGCACTAATTTCAATGGTGAGATAGTTCTAGCAAGAAAAATAAACCATGTGGAACTTTATTTTTTGAAAAATTGTAAAGATTGCATTCGAAAATGAATCCTATAACATATTTTTTCAAAAAGATGCTTAGATTGCCCGAAAAACAAGATTGTCCATAATTTTCTCATAACAAATCCAAATGAAATAAATCAAATCTTTCTATGTAAGCAAAAATATAATCTAGGAGGAAAAAAATCTTAAAAAATTAAAATTAAAATTTTTAAACTTCTTTTTTGCTACCCCTCTCCCCTGTTTTGAGCTTATTTGGGCATGACTTTTGTTCCCGGTCACTGATTAAAAAAAAATTATATTCCCACAAAGCTGATCATTTTTTCTATCTTCAAAAAAAGTTTCAAAAAATCAGGACAAAAATTAAGACCGTAGGTACCTGCCCAAAATCCCATTTGTCCCCCGAAGGAACAATGGTCTTTTAGGGGTTAATCCATGAGCGCTCGAGCGCCTCAAATATGGCTCCTCCAAATAGAAAGATCTCCTTCTTTGACTATTATAATCTTTTCAATGGTACGGTCAAAGGACGTGTCCTTTTCACTTTAGCTCTAGACTTGTCCGCGATCTCCACTACCAATTGGTACGGCCAATTTGTGTGGATCTCTTTTTAGATGATAGTTTGATGGGAATGAATTGAGAAGGGTCTAAATTTTAGTAAACATGAGCTCGGCGCTCAGGGGTTAAATCAATTTAAAATAATGTTTTTTTGAAATTAAAATGAATAGAATTTTTATCTATAGTAATAATTTTTATGATTGGCTAGAATTACAACTTCAATTGATTTGTGTTGAGGACAAAAGATTTTAGAATCAAGACATTATTGCCATTAACTTCTTCAATAATAAAAGATTAATATAAGATAATTATTGAATATTCTTTTTTCATTATTTTCTTACAAAATTTCTACCATAGAGATTTCCATTTGGAAAAAACATGATTAAAAAGTAATCCAATATCAAATGCATAGAAATTTAATGTTTCTTAAATATATTTTTTGGATCTAAAATGACACTCAAAAAGAAGATCAAGCAAAAAAATGTAAATCAATCATTTTGGGGCTAATGGACAATATTGGATTATCATGGCAACCATAGAGGAAAATAATAGAGTCACCTTGAAATACAAACAAAAGAGAAAAAATTCACAATAAACCACAATGATAACCTACGTGTGTTTTCTTTGACCTCATGATATACCTTCTTTCTCTAAAAGAATGTGTTGACTAGAATATGTAACTTTTTCTTTAGTTTGATGTTCTTTCTCTAAAATAATTGTAAATTGATAAGGACAAACCTCCATGTTGCTTGAATCAGAATAAGATAGAAAAGACAAAGTAGATACAAAGTTCTTATTTAAAAGTTATTATGTAAGTGACTTCTGGGATGTATGAATGAAGGTGGTACTTTCTCAAAACATCTCACAACAGCAGCCCCGTTATGTAAGATGAATCAACTTGACAAGCTATTCTTGTTTTTTTTAATTATCTATCTATATATGTTTTAAACCTATTGTCATGCCACTTTCATATTGTGCCAAATTTTTACATCACTTCCTTTAAATATCCAAATTGTCATTTGAACACTTTTTATTTTGGTGCCTCAATTGCAACCTCCTTTCAATATCCCAACTATTATTTCTTTAGATATTTCAATTGTTACCTCCTTTACGTATCCCAATTATTACTAGTTTTAAATATCTTAATTGTCACCTCCATTAAGAATCCCAACTGTCACCTCCAATATGTATCCAAGCTGTCACCTCCAATATGTATCCCAACTGTCACCTCCAATATGTATCCCAACTGTCACCTCCAATATGTATCCCAACTGTCACCTCCAATATGTATCCCAAGTGTCACCTCCAATATGTATCCAAGCTGTCACCTCCAATATGTATCCCAACTCACCTCCAATATGTATCCCAACTGTCACCTCCTTTAAATATTCAAATTATCACCTATTTTAGGAATCCCAACTGTAACCTCCATTATGTATCCCAACTCTCACCTCCATTAAGTATTCTGATTGTCACCTCCATCAAGTATTCCAATTTTCATGTCCATTAAGTATCTCAATTGTCATTTTTCTTAACTCTTTCATTTGTTCCCTCCTTTCTTACATAGAAGTGATTGCCATAGTTTAGATTGTTGGTGATGTTGACAATATCCTCCAATTATCACCTCTTTGAACTTTACTAACTATCATATTCTTTAAGTATCCCAACTATCACTTTCATTAAAAACCTCAACTATCACTTCCATTAAATATCCCAACTATCACCTTCATTAAATATGCCAACAATCACCTTCATTACGTATTCCAACTATCAACTCCATTGAGTATCCCAACCATCATTTTTTTTACCTCTTGCATTGTTTCTTCCTTGTTTGCATGGCTATAGTTTGGATTGCTGATGATGTCAACAACATAGACTCCAAAATATGTCTCCAAATGAAATGTCACTAATTTTGAGGTGGATGTGATTTTATATACAAAATTCAAAAATATTCATGGAGGAGTTTTGCACATGCTAGACAAAGTTACCCAAAAAGTTTAGGGCAACACAAATTTTGATTCAAAAATCCAATTTAAAAATTACATTCCAGCTAAGGAGGTACATGTTTACACCTTGCATTGGAATTTTGTAAACATTTGAACAAAATTGACATGCATAACTACAAAAGATCTCTTGCATACGTTGTAATGCCACTTGTTCCTTTAGGGGATAACATCAAACTTGAACTTTTGGGTTGCTTTCGGTTTGACAACTAGACAAAGCTATTCGTAAAATGTAGGTAACCAAATTTACACAACAAGACGTGTGGGCCCCGAGTTCCCCACCGCGCCCCGAGTTCCCCCATCGGGAGTATAAGCGTCTCCTGACGGGGCCCATAAAAATGTAAACACAATGGAAATCAACAAAAGCAATTCCAAATCCAAAAAAATTAAAACTTATTTCCAGTTCCGACTCCAAGTGGAAGTTTGCTTATCTATGAGATGACCACGAGATACACAATGTCAAACATGACCTCCTCGTTGGCTTTTGACATAGGTTGATGGGCCTACTAATTTCCAAAGGATAACCTGATGACATTAAAGTTTGATTTTTTTTTATGATGTTCTACCCTATTACTACTACCAAGGTAATTCATCCTATGGTAGGCACAATAGTGGGCAAGTCTAATGAAGTTCCACTTCTTCTTGTGCAGTCCATTTTACAAGACACATGTACACCACATACATTTTTGGGATTGCAATAGGCATGTCTAGAGTTGTGCCTATTGGTCATAGGATGAATTACCTTACTACTAGACCAAAGACCATCATGACTAAATAGTTTGTTGAAGGTAGTTCGACTAGCCATGCCTCTGGGGAATGAGTAGAAGAAGAAACGGTGCTAGTGTGTCAGCATGAAATGCAAGCATGTGAGTCTTGAGTATATATAAAAGTAGATATCATACAACCATTGAAGGTGCTTATAATACAAACATGTATAATATAAGTATCCAAAACACAGTTATACTATAATCATGGAAGATTCCTACAATATAGACACCTATAACTTAGGTGTGTAGTCTTCTAGGCTCATAGGCTCACGCTTTTAGACTCACATAATAGCAACCCTTGTAGATGAAGCTACTCTTGTTGCTTGCTTTTGGAGGTAGACAATATGTTGACTAGTAACCCAACCAATAACCATCACCAATGACCACAAGTATCAAGGAAGAATAGGGAGAAGTGGGTATAAATATTTGTTGGTGTCAACTATCAATGGCATAATTGTTTTCTATTTCAACAAGATATCACTCTTTGAAATTGAAATATATTTTCAAAACGTCCTTTAGTATGAAATTGATGGTCCAAGTTTGAATCATGTGAGGCCATTATTTATGCAATTGGATGTTCTACTTGACTCTATTCTGAGCTAATGAATTCATTTTTGTATACTTTAAGGTTAGTCATCAAGTAGTCATTGGTTGTTTTCTAGTCTTCACTTTGTTAGTAAGTATTATGTAATGGAGGTATTTTATTGAAGTCAAGTGAATTTATCTAAATGTTCTTTTGATTGGATTGCCTTTGAGTTTTATGTGTTTTAATATTTTCAATTGGTTTGGCAAGTATTGTAAATGGTTCCTCTTGATCTAGCTATGATGGTTAATAGTGTTGCAATGTTACATTCTTGAATTTGTCTTGTTATTGATTAGTATATGTATCATATCTATTTGTTTTCAAATATTAAGCTTCTCTTATGTATATGTATTGTCCTTAAAGCATTAAATATAAAAACATCTCATTCTTTCCTAAGCAAATAAAATCATTTCATTGCCTCAAGTTCATTGCACAATTAATAACACAAGCTTTTACAACAATCTAGATGATTAATGACAACCTCTTAGAGATAAAATTTTCTCTCATACAATCCTAAACCTTTATATAGCTCTTACACCATCAAATGAATGCCTAAAGTAAACCCAAAAAGTTCATAGTGAAAACTAATGGACAAATTATAATATCTTTTAAAACATATTGTTTCCAATCATTTGAAATTAAAGCATATGGTCACTTTAAGTAGTTTGTATATATTTCCTACCTCCCTTGAAGCCTCTTGAAAGGATGTCGAAGAAGGGCATTTAGAGTGTTATGAAAGAATGGCAATTAAAAATAAACATTGGTTAACAATTTTTCAATGAATCAATCATTTAGGAAAAGAAAATGTGTGAACTTTGAAGTAGTATTAAATTTAGATTAGAAGTAAAAAATATGAGTCTTTACATTTGATCCCTATACAAAGAAATAACTCCAAAGTCCATTTATGCATTTAATCAGTATTAGACACCTATAAAGAGAACCATTCAATACTTTTTCCGGCTCCCTATAGCCCTACTATTATAGCAAAAAACTTCTTACAACCACAAAGAATGAAAGATTCGGAAACATCTATTATGTGATCCATAGCTTTGTCAATCCAATCAAAATTTTCTCCTAATTGATGGAATTTCTATTTAGGAATTGCCTCAAGGTATGCACTATGATTCAAATCAGGCAATTGAAAATGCAACAGTAGAAGATAAAACATTTTCTCAAAAGCCACTCTTAAAGCATCTTTGTTGTGTGTATGGAAACATTGTCATGTTGAAAAGTTGACAAAGAAATGCTCTAAACTGAACTTCAAGATTGTTATGTAGATGTTTTTGTCTAAGATTGTTATTACAATATAGAGATTGACTGATGTGCCTATATACCTAGTAGATTTTGAATGCACATATGTCCCCAGACCATAGTTTCTAACTACAATTCCTTTAGTTAACAATTTGCATTGATACTTTGGAATATATCATGATTGTTCAACAAGCCAAACCTTTTGAACTCAATTCTATTGATTTTACTCCCATCCAAGAAGATAACTCAACTCCAATCATCTAGAGCCTCACAAACTCAAGACATGCCTTCCATTTCTAGAAAAAAGAAGTGACTTCTTCACCTTCCTATATGACAATAAAATGATCACCTCTAACAAGTACACGCATGACAGTTTGACAAGTGACTCTTATTCCTAGTATTTTTGCACAAATACCCTCCTCCGCCTCAAGAAGCACCTATTTGTCTCTGACCTTTTTGAGCACACATGTTTGTTTTCTTATTCTTTTCATCATCTTTGGCCTACCTCCAAGTGATCATTCTACATTGGGAAAATGAGGTTGATGAAATTTTCCTGAATTTCTCCATGCACATTCTCTCTGGATCATGGAAAGACATTCTATCAGCTAAGATAATGTTTTCAGTATCTTGGAGAGTTGGAGCACAAGAGCAAAATGCCTATATAGTGGAAATGATTGTGCACAGAAGTTGTAAACAATAGATCGTACGAAGTTGTGCAAGTTCTAGTGGATGTTCTCTAAAACATTTAGTCGCATTAGCTCACACTCATGACATTTCATGGGGGTTAAATACCAATATGTATCAGATGAAGGAGATGACTATGACCTTATCTTTGTGCACACAAATGCTTTGATATGTGTGACTTGTTTTCACAATTTAATCTTTACTCTAAGCAGAAGTAGYGTAGACAATAATCAAGAGTTACATCACCCAATGAAAACACTAATTTGCCTATATCAATGTGGGACCAACAAAATAGGTACAGAACAACAATACCTCAAATTGTGAATTTCATGCAAGACAAGACTCACAAAAGCAACTGAAATGCAACAAAATTTCTAGAAATTTGCTCTAAACCCTAAACCTTTGTTGATTAAAAAAACAATGTATAAATTAAATAGACAGACGATTCTAATCATGATAAAGATTCGCTGTGCATCTGCTTGAGCTTCTCACTCAGTCGCTTAAATCGTTATGATACAGAGGTCTCTTGAACCCTGAAACGACACGAATCTCTCCATCAAGGATTAGATTACCCTGACTACTTGAATGTGCCAACATTGGTTTGGAACTCTTCAGAAAAGATATGATACCCCAGGCAAATTGTGCAATTCAAACTCAAAGCACAATCGACTGTCACAAATTTCGAAAAAATTCTTCTCTTGATAAAGACTCAATGTTAGCTGGATTTCGATGAGAACATTGAACCCCCGGAAATAAAATTTAGACTTGGATGCCGAGCATCAATTTAAGTTGCTTCAGATGCTTCAGATCCTTCAGCCTGTCACTGAAATGAAAAAGAATTCGTAAGTTTTGTTCGATCAATGGGCGCTTTCTCAAATTTCCAAGGCTCTATTTCTCAGTAGAAGCATACAGATATCTATTCCTTTGGACTCCTGACAATCATTTGATGCATAGGAACCCTTCAAGGACCAGAAACCTCCGACTGGGTTTCAGGAATCATTTGAGTTCTGTCAATGCTCTGGAGCGCA
Organism: Pleurozium schreberi; assembly: GCA_006891605.1. Lineage (NCBI taxonomy): Eukaryota > Viridiplantae > Streptophyta > Bryopsida > Hypnales > Hylocomiaceae > Pleurozium > Pleurozium schreberi. Next base: position 132,482 of record VACF01000437.1, on the reverse strand, counting down.
GACGTCCTCCTCTGCTACTCAAGTGGAAAAGACAAGATTTGCACAAATTCCAAGTGATCGGATRTTCCGTTTCTAAATTGGAATGCTGCATTCGAAAGACTGAGGGCAGGGCTGGAACATTGTCCTCCGTCGAAATAATGCAACACAGCTCATGTATAACTGAAGCTTGTACGCAACTACACAAAGTCTACGGAATCTACCCACTTTGGGCCTGGAACTTTGAAGACCTCGGAGGGTTAACCCTTYACTGTCCTTTACTGCCAGTGATTGAAATGGGACCTGACTTCAGTCTTCCAAGGGCGGGAGAGCACTCTGCACGAAACCGCAACTKTACGGCCCACTCTCGAGCTAGATCGTATGTCCTTCAGACGCGACCAAGAATGTTACAGCGCAGGAGAGCTACTGTAGATCGATCAAACCTCTACAGACTTCCAAATCTGTCCGGTCAAGTCAGGAGGCATCGATCGGGTGCAACGTAACGTAACGTAACTGCGAAGTCGGGATTCATTGCTGCACTAAGCTCGTTAGTTGCATATACTGTATGTGCAACAACGGAGCTGGTGACTGCGGAATGATATTATGGCATTTTACACAAAGATCGATGGCAAGCCGATGATCGATACACGCAGGAGTGTCATTGCGCATACTTCCTCTTCATCACATGATTGGGTATTCTCTTTGCCGAGTGCAGAATGGACACCGCGTTCCCACGCTCAATGACGTCATCTACCCACCTCGGAACCTGGAGGGATCCGAGCTTCTACCAGCACTGCTACTGCATTTCACCACTCGCACCAGCCCCACAATCGACAAATTACAAGTAAAAGATAAGCAAACATAGTTTCAATGCAAGAGAGTTTCGTGGTCGTGGCATGTTTCGATTGGTTAAAGAGAGGCAAATTAAGATTGATAATGCTCACTGCTTGCATTGTCCAAATTTTCAGTAGGATGGGTATGAAGTAGGAGTTTCATTGCTCTTGTAGTGAGAAAAATCTAAGCAAAAAATCTACTACCAGCAACCAATATTAACTTAGTGAGTGCAGATCCACGTGACATATACTAAATGTAGGAGACAATGCAAAAGACTTTTGTTGTTGTGGCAAGTTTTGATTTGGTTAAGTAATCAAAGATGTGAGACTTTTGTTGTTAGTGGCAATTTTTGATTGGTTAAGCAATCAAAGAAGCTAAACAGCTCATCTCTACTACATTGACATCATGTTCAATAATTGCAAAGTAGACAAAGTCATCAAAAAAAAATTTGTTGCTCATATCTTCTACATTGACATCATGTCCAATAATTGCAAAGTAGGCAACGTCATCAAAAAAAAATTGTTGGTTGGTTGCTGCAAGGCAACTTGCAAAGTAGGCCCTCACCGATGATTTCAATTGTTAAGTACTTCTAAGTGAAATGATCTAGAAGGAATATTACTCTTCCTGCAAGCATGGTTTTACTTACGTGAGCACAATGAAGATTTGTTCATAACATGGGCAAACTTTTCAAGTTGAGAGTATTTAAGTTGGGACACATATTTCTAGAATCCCACTACTATCCTTTAAATCTTCCATAATGACAAGATGGCAACATTCACACTATTCAAATATTATATTTTCTTCATGGCTTTTGAATGCCTCCACAATACGAAGGGTGGCGATTTTCCAAAGATTCACGAAATTGGTTACTAGCGCTAGCACAAGGACTACGAATCCCAAAAATCCCACATCGGAGAGAGTTTCAAGGGCTTCAGAGGGACAGAGGGAGGAATTAACATCCATAGCTAATAACCTTACATATATAATTCCAACACGATGTAAAAATCGTAAAAACAGAGATCGAAGAGATGAAGCCAATATAAATTGCGCGGGGGTAACGCTAACAAAAAGCACGCACCGCAGACGTCCAAGCAGCAGCATAAAAGTGAAGAGTACTTAACACTAAGTTAACTTGTTAATGCAGCAATCCCAACCCCCTTCCTCAATTCTCTCAGGAAACGGGACCATCCAAGTGACATACCGGAATTTAAAAAGGGACTTCAGGAAATAAAAATGTACACCGCCAGTATTCAAAAACGGACCAAAAAGGGACATAAGATTCGAATCGACCAAAAGCGCGACATATCACACCGCCGGTACAGGACTAGCAGATAACCTTAAATTCACTTCTCACTTCACGTACAGAAATAATTACCTTATCCAATAAAATGGTCAAACAAAGTAAAAGACCATATCACTCTATTACTTCCACAAAAAGCGTATAGACGGCACAGTACAACGCCCCAAAGACAACACATCCAATACACGCCAATACAAAAACCTAAGCGAAAATCGAACGAGAAATCAAATAAAAAGCCAGCAATGTCCTCCGACAAACGGACAGATAATCAATCAACCCATATCACTCGAACTGTGGAAACCCAGGACCGACTCATTCAAAAAACGGCATATCATACCAATACACGAAAAGAACTCAAAAGTATCAATGAAATACACATGTAATAAAAATTAAACGCCATGGTCCACGGGTCATAGTAAAAAATATCCAATCTACTACCCGCCCGGCTTCACTACACACCAGAACATACCCACAACAAGGAGACTCCAACATGAACCCCGAAGTGCCGGACCGCTTCTGCCCCGGATCTGTAATTTTGGCGAGCGTGACGAACGCGGGCCGAACCCTAATCCAAGACAACCGGCAAGCACGCCTCGCGACGGGAAAATTTTGAAAAGCCAAATCGAATGCTCCAAGAAACTGAAGATGTGCACACACGGCGTTACAGACGGGGAGAGCGAGGCCGGCAGCGATTTGCGAGGAGAAGCAGCGAAGCGCACGAGACGGAAAGCGCTAGAGGGCGAGTCCAAGAGAAGGTGAGAGGTCTGGGGGGCTGCGCGAAGCCCTTTAATCTGGGAGGCTGCTTTGGACCACGACGGGATGGGGGAGTGACCGGACCCGGCCAGTCTGGAACCGGTGACGTGGAGAGTAGGTCGGGTTACGGACGGGGGAAACCGATGGAGGGTATTGGGTCCATCTCGGTCGTTAGGGATTTTTCTGCATCATATGTCGTCCAATTACCGTACACTAATGATGGTAAATAGTGTTACCTACACTATTTGATTTAAAACAGCCCTGAGGTGGTAACTTAGCACTGCCTTGAAATTTTTTAATTGTGTGGAATTTTGTAGTGCACCATAACGTTTCAAACTACTATAACTTGATATTGTGTGACTTAGTATCACATGCACTATTAGGACAAATCATTGCAATTGGTTTATCTTTTGAATTTTTAAAATCTCTTTTTTATTTTCATTCATTTCAAACTATTACTTTACAACTCATTGATAAGGATCAAATATTGAAATCATTATATTATTGGTCTATTTGGTATTTCATTAAATATTATTCTGAATTACATGTCTTCTTTTGAGTTTTGAATTGTATAAGAACAATATAATTTATTGCAACACATTCAATATTCTAATGTTCAAACTCAATCAAAGGTCATTGACGACTGTAAAATTGTCAAAAACATTGCAAAGAGTTTCGAAAATGGATTACAATTTGTTCAAGTTGTTTTTTGCCCATGATTGTGTTCTTACTTTAGTCTAAAATTAAATTTAAATTCATCCCTAGTAGTATAGTCTTTTAAGTAATGACCTTTAAGTAAGTTTTTTAGTAAAATTTTATAGAAAAGACAGTCTTCTAGGAAAACTCTAAAATAGTAATAGAAATACTACAAATGTTATATTTTTTAGTAATATAGAAACTTTTACAATAATTTAAGAAGTTTTGCACAAAATCACAACATTTATAGTAATCTTGCATGATTTGCACTAATTTGATGCATTTAACAATAATTTAGCAAGTTAACAATAAATTAGGGATGGATGAAAGTAGCCAAGAAAAATTAGTTTGTTAAGTAATTTCATATATGCTAAAATTAGGGTCTAAAGCCCTTTCTCTCTCAAGATTTGTGTATTATTGGAGAGCATGTGTTTTTGGGATAATTGTGAGTAATTTATGGAAGATGTCTCTTTACAAATGCATACACTACATAATATATATTGGCATTTGAATTAGAAGGGTTTCTTTTGCGGAATCTCAAAAAGCAAAAAAAGTGATGCTTTTTTGAAATTCTATTTTTTTACTTGTGTTAGACAACTATTTGATCGTAGCTCTTTTATTTTTATACTTAGGAAGATATTTTGAACTTTAGGTCATGTATTTAAAGTTGTTGAAACAAAAAGTGAATTTTTTTCACCTTTATTTTTATTTTTGAGGGATTAAAACTCCACATAGAGGATATGGATAGAGTTATGGAAAAAATGGTTGTACATTTATTGTTACTATACAAGAATGCACTACTTCTAAATTAGTTGCTGGAGTAGTTAGAACTCATGAACCTCAATGTGTACAAAGGGAAGTATTTGTAGGAATCTTTGTTGCATTTGATGGCTTGTAGAGTAACTTTCTTTAGGTAAGGCAACCTAATTGTAAAGGCAACCCAATTTTACTATTTAGTATACTACATTATGTTGGTATCTATTTTTTACATTCAAAAGTAGAAGAAAGTCTTTTCTGAAGTTGCCTACCAATTCCAAAAAAATTCCAATAGTATAATTTTCAATCCAAATACTTGGTAGAAAAAAAATCATTTGTGCAAAAGGGATACTACTTTTGCACCTTTGAAAAGAAACATTCAAAATTAACTTTGTGGTTCTCTATCTAATTAAGACTTTGAGTGCTATTTTTGAAGGACATTTTTCCTTTGTATATTAAAAAAATGGGAAGGAAAACATATCAACTGTCAAGTTTAAACAAAAGCCAAKCTGCTTTCATTGTTAAAATATATTTGGATTTGAAAATTACATGATACCAGTGAACAAAAAGTGATACAAGGAGTCATTGAAGTCCATGCTAAAAAATAATGAAGTTATCTCATGTGTCAAAAAAAAATTAAAATATGGTCCAATATGCTACCGATTTTTTTATTTGTTGGTGTTACTTAACGTTTTCTCCGTTCCTCACTTTTAACACACCTAACAATACACCTATTGTAACAACAAAAAAATATTCTAACAACCAATTTTTACTTTGTCAATAAATAACAATGTTTCTTCATTCTTTGCTTTCAATTAGAAACGTACTCAACAACAAACTTAACAACAAACACATATTCTCTCTTTTAGATTGTATTAGATGACAATCTTTTCCTCTTTTCTAGGACTAAATCATACATGACTTTCAAATAAACTTTAAAAATAAATATCTTCTTATGAATTGAAGCCAAAGTGCTCTAACTTATTTCCATTTCATCATGCTTTATCTTCTACTTGCAAAAATACGGACACATTCACTTTGTTTCCAAATTCCAAATACTTTTTGAGTAATTGTTAAATTAAAGTGGAAAAAATGAATTTCTATATCTTTGGAAAATAAAAGTAATAAACAACATATAAGATATGAGTCCCTATTTGTGCCACAATTAAGGAGCTACAATATATTATTTGTATCACTTTCTATTAGTACAATCCATTTCAAACTTCTAAAATGTGTATATCTAGTACTTAGTGACCAAAATGTAGTACAAATAGTCACATGTCAAAATACACCATCTCCTATCATGTCAACCCAACCTCACATTGTGGATTCACACTAAATTTAGATTGTCCAACTCAAATTCAACCATGTAGAAGGTTAGAGGTAGAGAATGGGAATTTGGGGCAATAGACTAAATGAAACAAATTCCACTAAATTTTCTTTGAAAGAAAAATGAAATTTGCTATGGATGCAAAAAAAACTCAAAAGTTTAGGATTAGACTACATTTAATGATGATTTCTCAAGTGTAAAGCAATAGATTGCTATTTAAGTTTATAGTTGTGGTCGGAATCATGTGGGTGAGTTTAGGGAATGGACCATAACGTATCCAAAGGAAGATCCGGTTGCATTTACATGGCATTTACATGGGTCTACAAATTGCCCCCCAAAACATCCGATTGGTTTTTGCACACATGACTTGCAAGTTTTATTGTTTCTCTATTATTTATGATTTATCTTTTGTGCTACAGTGGCCATGTATTTTTCATCCATTTGTAGTCCTAACAATGTCTATCTTTGCTACCCTTTCTATCTAAATATGATGTGAAGACAAGTTATAGACTCTTCCATGTCAATTGTTCAATTTGACAAAAATACATCTGATTTTGACCACATTATAAAACCAATCTTTCTAGATACTTGCCTAAAATGTACTTACACTATTCATGAAAGTGTAGAGTGGGGTTTTAAAAACACCTATTTCCAGTATTTTTGTTTTGTTTTGAAACATATAGCCTTCGATGGCTCCAACTGGACTAGCACAACACAACAACAAAAGCAACTTGGCATATGAGTTGAATCCAATTTCCTATCACTTAGGGTAGTTTTAGATCATTGTTGACCAAATTTTCAAGACTTTGAAAATTTGTAATCAATTCATATGGTCTTCCAAAAATGCATTTTAAGAGAACCTAAAATCCCCTTCTGACTATCAATAAGTCCCCACCATTATTATATTATTTCATATAATAATAATGTGGACCATGATGAAGTGCTTGTTGGTGTAGTTATATTTCATGAACAATTCCGCCTATAAAGCGAAGAGTTTGGTCACTTTTAGAACCTTCAATCTTATCTTACGAACTTTGTTTCATGTTTGGAACTTTGGACCCAAGTCACTAAATGCTTTGAGGTCAGGCCGTTCATATCCATACCTTAAGCTAGGCTATTTGTTTTGTTTTGTTTGTTACTTTGAGATCATTTGGTTTGAGCATCCAGCGATTGTAATCTTGGTATTGTTGGAAAGCCCTCAGTGAAGAGGGGTGCATGGGCTTTGCTACGTGGCTTTTGGACCTACGATGTGAAAGTTATTGGATCTCATATTTTTTATGAATCCCAAAATTAGAAGATTACTTTTACTTTGATTTTGGTTGTAGCAACCGCACGAGGCACACTGGTCCTGTTTGGTGACCGAGTTTATTGCATTTCCAAATGGAGATCTCTGTTAACCCTTGAACATCGCGGTGGACGTTTTGCGTCCGATGAATGACAAGGAATCAAACCGTGTAGGAGAGAATTGCAACTTGTCATCCTCGGTATTAGGAGTGGAAAGGGAAGATCTTTTCTAGTACTTTGACTTCCAATGAGTATATTTGGCTTTTCAAAGTAGATGATGTCACACGGTTTGTTCCTTGAACACAACGGCAAATGTTTTGTGTCCGATGAATGAAAGGGAATCAAACCGTGTAGGACACAATTGCGACTTTTCATCCTCGATATTAGGAGTGGAAAGGGAAGATCTTTTCAAGTACTTTGACTTCCAATTAATATATTTGGCTTTTCAAAATAGATGATGTCACACGGTTTAAAAAATGCATGATTTCCACGGCCACCGGTCCGTCCTTTAAGGGTTAAGTTAATCATCGGTTGGGCACGGCAGGTGCAGGCGGGTGGTCCAGTAGAATACCATCTGCCCATCAACACCATCCGAGTCCGTCCCTGTTCCGCCACCCTCCATTTCCTCCTCCACCAACCCCCGCCCACCACCAGCAGTCCAGCACCAGCACCAGCACCAACAAATCTGCACCACCAGCCAGGAAAATTTGAAAAGTCCCAATAATGGACAAACSAAATGAATTATGAGTACAGTATCTAATTGGTGGAAAGTAACTTCCTGGCGGAAGTGGCTCCCAATTTCAGCAAGCCCAAGCGACGGATTGCCCATGTGCCTGATAGCAACCCTACAACGTATCACAGTAGTAACGTAGTTGTCGACACTGACAGACAAGGCAACGCAAGGCAAGGGAAAAGCTGTCCAGACAGTTTGTAAAAGGTGACCAATACAAGGACGACACCAAGACAATTTGTAAAATCAAGACACCACTCAATTGGAAGGCGAAAACTTACGTAACGTAGCAGAGAGGCAACAGATATTGGAAGCGTATCATCGTAATAATAACCGTTAAAAGGAGTTAAGATAGTTGTTGCGTTCCCCACACTCCCTGAACTGCACCTGGCTGCTAACTGGCCAGTTGGGGAATGATTCTTGCGGATCTGTGGGAGATGCCATGCCTTCCTGGGTTTCACGTGCCGCTTGTGAGGCTAATTAGTGGATTATCTGACGTTGCACTGATACAATCTCCCTAACTGGCAGGAGCCGAGAACCACTTTCTTTATCAATCGTTGATCAGGACGCTTGCTCAGCAACGAGGTTTCTGAAATCAACAATTGAGCACGCCCGTTTCAGGGTTTCAACTTTTCTGTCACTCTACATATCACTTATCAGCACTCTTCGTGAAAGGCTTATCAGTCCACAAAAACTTTACACAACACTGYAGCAGTGACTCTTGCTGGTCAATAATCTATTATAGAATAGAAGAATTGAAAATTTGCAAAACCTTCGAGTCTCAAGGTTGAACTTCTCGATCATCAAAACTCTTGCTATGGGACAACAAATTAAGTGTAATGTCAAGCTATCTTGGTCACTTTACAAGGAACTAATAAGCTTTACTTATCTTCAATAGTTCTACCCTTCTGTTCAAAGCAGTGATGCCATTCTTAGAAATCTTGAAACAACCCTAACCTGACAAAAGACTTTCAACCAAACAAAGTGAATAATTCGTCACTCAGATTGATCAATCACTCACTGATGTGTGTGAAAACCCAGCTTGAGTCGTACTGTACATGACAGTACAGTACAAAAGAAGGGTAGAAAAAGAGAGTTGGAAAGCATTGGAGATCGAAGAAACGAAGCCGGGACCCGCCTCGAACTGTCCTTTGAAAGATCCAAGCTACCGAGCGGTCTGTCTTGTGCTGCTGTGCATTGCGTGTTGCGCGCAATTCGTGAACGGAGAGATCTTTGTCTTGGCGAGCCTCGTGACTCAATGGCCCACAAACAAACCCAAAAGTGTCTTGCTTCAATTCCCAAAAGAAAGGAAAGAAGGGAAAGAAGAAATGATGAGGTACGGAGTTATAAGGTAAAACACAACCCATTGTGGTCAGAATTTGGAGTTTGGCCTCACACTTGTGTTGAAATTTTTCAATTTTTACCCCACTTCAAGAGAAGTATGAAAAACAACAAGTGCAATTGAAATTATATTTTTTGGACAAAGTATGAATTTGCTAGGAATTTTTGAAGTGTTTAGTGCATCATGGCCCAAAAGAGTTTGTAGACTACCCCATAATCAACAAAATCTCAATATGTAATGCTCATCATACTACTTAATGCAGTCACAATATTTTTCAACATGGTAGGCCTAAAAAGACATTTCTTACAATGAATTTTACACTAGAAAGTTGGAAGTTCCTATCGAGGTCACTATTCACTCCATTACTGTCTTGTAAGACATTGATTGTGGCCCAAATCTCACATACTAAAAAAACACGCAATGGGATGACTTCCTAGGTGACCACTATGGGTCATTTGACCACAATGGGCAATTTTACCTTAGGAGTAGTCACACTTGCACAAAAATTCTTTGAAAATTGAGGAAAAAGAGGAGTCAATAGGGAGCTTGAATTCGTGAAAAGGTGTGACACACCTTTCTTGTGAGTAGAGAATGGAAATGGAGTATGGACAATGAGAAGGAGTAGAATAGTAGGAACCAACAAAATGTAGCAAAGAGGCAACATAACAACATGGACTAACTAGAAGAAGCGAGAAGCAAATATAAGTATTCATTGCAAGTCTCTTCATGTGTGTTATTCATCTTTGGAGGAGAATAATGGATATAATGCTTTTGTTAGCCTACAAGGAGACACCATGCCCCATTCTCTAGAGAATTTTTGTACAACAAAGAAGGTGTGACTATCTCTATTATTACCACAAGAAATGGAGCACCACAAAGCGAATGAAGACTAATGATCCTACTAAGATATGTTGGAACATTGCTTCTCATTCATGGACTAGATTTGTGACTAAAATCTATCGTAGGTCTCTCATGGCACCTCATTCATAGCAATTCATTCTCACAAGTTTGTTCATTGTCAATTGCTTTTTTTTAATCTCTAAAGGGTTAAGGGTGCACAAATTCATGTTGCAAAAGTCACCTAGTGGCCTTGTGGTCCTTCAAGAATTAACAATGAACAACCCGTTCTGTTGTATAAACAAACCATACATTGAACCAAGGGCAAAGTTTGGCAAAAATTGATTCACAAATTCAACATCAAAGTGACGCTCTCTAGTAACTTTCGATTGCACCAATCTTTCAACCAAATAATCAAACATCTTGCTAGCTTCCAAGTATATACGTGTAAATCCAACGTGAACCCAAACATATTTATGGGCAAATCATGATTTTTGCAATTATAGATCCTTGCTTTGATGATGAATTAAACCGTTCCTAAGTGAATTACATGGCCAAAGTGTTGAAATTAATACTTAGGAAGTGTYAAGGAAGGAAAAAAAATGTACAAATAGAATGAAGAACTCTTATTTAGATAATCATAGCAAAGAAAGTGTTGTTTTTGCTTATAGCTATTAGCTTCAAGATAATAACATTTTTTTCTTCTAAACTTGAAAACTTAGAAACTAAAAAAAAATTAAAAAAAATCCTATTGCTATTTGTATAGGTAAGATTTACATAATAAATTAGTATATTTTGATGGAATTTTAATCTATTGATATATCTCAAAACTAAATATTTAATTTTCCCTCAAAAATCCATGCATGCCAGATTGAATGTGCCTTCATTAAGTGTAGTTGTCAATATCATTTCTAAGTATTGATCAATCTTACTAAACTACAAGTACAACTAGTAGGCATGCAATGAAGCATATTTTTCTCATTGTTTTTTATTTGATAGACTTGAATAAAAATCCTCAAAGGAGGAGGATGGAACTTATTATTTACCAATGATTACCAATAATTTTTGAAATTCTTATATTTATTTTTGGAACCAAAGGTCCCGTATTATAATTAGGTAGTACATATTATAAATTACAAAACCAACCACCAAAAAATATTGATAGTTTTTTTTTTGGAATAATTTTTTTGAAATTTAAATGAATRGATTATTTTATCTAAAATATTATTTTTATCATCGGCTAGAATTACAACTTCAATTGATTGTATTGAGCAGCAAAAGATTTCAGAATCAAGACATTAATACCATTAACTTTCTCAATAATAGAAGTTAAAAAAAAGATAAAGATTGAAATTTTTATTTTTTTCTTGTAATATTTCTACTATAGAGATTTCCATTTTTAGATATACTAATTGTCACCTCCTTTAAATTTCCAATTATCACCTATTTTAGGAATCCCAATTGTCACCTCCATTATGTATCCCAACTCTCACCTCCATTATGTATTCCAACTCTGACCTCCATTAAGTATTCCAATTGTCACCTCCATCAAGTATTCCAACTTTCATGTCCATTAAGTATCTCAATTGTCATTTTATTTAACTCCTTCATATGTTCCCTCTTTTTTTACATAAAAGCAATTGCCATAGGTTGGATTGTTGATGATGCTGAGAATATCCTCCAAGTGTCACCTCTTTTAACTTTACTAACTATCATTTTCTTTAAGTATCTCAACTATCACCTCCATTAAGTTTGCCAACAGTTAGCTCCATTACTCCATTACGTATTCCAACTATCACCTCCGTTGAGTATTCCAACTATCACCTCCATTGAGTATTCCAACTATCACCTCTGTTGAGTATTCCAACTATCACCTCCATTAAGTATCCCAATTGTATCCCAACTATGACCTCCATTAAGTATCCCAATTGTATTCCAACTATCACATCCATTATGTATCCAATTGTGACCTTCAATAAGTATCCCAACTGTATCCCAACTATCACCTCCATTAAGTATCCCAACTATATCCCAACTGTCACCTCCATTAAGAATCCCAGTTATATTCCAACTATCACCTCCATTATGTATATCAACTATCACCGTCCTCCAATAAGTATCCCAATTGTTCCGGCTTTCACCTCCATTGATAATCTCAACTGTCAGCATCCTCCAATATGTATCCCAACTGCCTCCTCCATTAGGTATCCCAACTTTCATGTCTACTGAGAATCTCAACTATCATTTTATTTAATTCCTTCATGGTTCCCTCATTTATATAGAAGAAATTTTGATTGATTAGAGTTTTTCAATACTTAGCAAATCAATTCAAATTCTTTTGATATATATTTGAATTATAAAAAATTTAAATCCTCACAAAAATATTTGAGATTTTTTACATTGATAAACGATTTATAGTTTGATGTAATTAAAATACAAACTTGAAACCTTTATATACTAATCTTGATAGAGAATGTTAGCAAAAAAATTCTAAAAATAGATTTCAAAATATTTGGTATATTAATTTTTCAAAAAAATTGCATGAAAAGAAAGCAATTATTTCTATTTTAGTCATATGTCCAAACACATTTGCCAGCTTTAATAAAATATTCATTAGGAAATTGTTCGACTTAATCACAAGGTACAATATTATTCATTAAAAGGTTCAAGTTGAACTTAATAATACGTTTGACTATATGGTTTAGAGTTGATCTTTAACCCTTAACTTCCCAATCAACCATATATGAAATATTAGACTCATTTTTGTGTGAGCACTCAGGCATTTTTGAACACTAACTTTTGAAAACTTTCATTTTTCACTTAAAAAAGTAAATATTAGATTATTGAAAGGTTTTCAAAAGCGTATATGTACCATTAGTGGAAGAGTCAATTAAAAGCTTGCTAATTTTATTTCACTTCTTGGTTTTGAGCAAAGTTTGTTAATTTCATGCGATTTGAAATTTGAGAATTTATACTCTGTAGATGAGAAACGAGGTCTCTAGAGGGCTGTTTCAGGCCTATTCCCCTTGCTGTTCTCAATGTAGTGATGGAATGGCTGGCTACTGTCAAAAAAATAATTATCAAAAAAAAAAAAAAAAAATTGTCCTGAAATGAAATTTTTTTTTTTTTTTTTTTTTACCAAAAAAAAAATCTGACGTGGCAGTTTCTTCGCCACGTCAGGCTGCAGTGCTGCGGGAACGCAGGAACGCAGGAACGCAATAGGGAACTCGTAGCCCTCTCTGAGCCTCAAAAAGCATGTAATGGATCCACTTGCTTTAAAAATGGTCACAATAAAAAGAATAAAGTGTTTTGATGATTTTCACCATTGAAAATTTAAAGATGAAAGTGTTGATTTGGAGTTATTCGCGATTTCTACTTATCAAGAAAAGTTTCATTTCACTAATTGTAAGGTGGATTGTATAATGAATTTGATAGCTTTTTCATATAAAATAAGTTTTTTGGAAGTGCATTTTAGTGTGCTAATACTCTTTGTGGTTGTTCATGTCACCTTCAATTCCAAAAAACTTTTGTATGCAAATTTATGAAACATTATGGAGAATGGCGGCATTAAAAAAATAGAAAAATTATATTTTTCTTGTTATAATCTCACCACTCCCCATGAAATTTTGAACTCACAACTAGTATGATTAGTAATAAACAAGCTTTTAAAACATCTATACGATTAAATTTTGGACAAACAATTATGTTTTTTTCATGAAGTGACACTCTACTTTGACTCTTTTTTTACCTTTATTCAACAAACATTTGAATTTAGTTCTTTGATTTTTATATTTGAAGATATTTTTATGTTTTAGTTTATGTGTTTGAAGGTGTTAAAACAAAACGTGAAGCTTGTTTTATCTTTTTTTGATTTTTAATGTATTAAAAGTCCATGTAGGGGATATGAATAGAGTTACGAGGACAAAAAGATGGCTAATGGATGAATTGTGGCCTTGTGGCATTTAGAGGCCAAAATCCACTTGCTTAGGTGCTTGGCATGAAGGTTGAGATGGCGGATGAGGTAGAGAATCTTCTTCCTCCTCCTTCTTAGTTTGGAAGAGTTGTGTGTTTGGAGGGCTATTGTAGATTGTATAGGAAGAGTTTTGCAATGAAAATTTGAAAGATTGTTCATCTTGTTTTTTTGGTTCCAATAACTTATCATTCACTCAATTTGGAGTTTTTATGTGAGAGTTACGCTTGAGGAGGTGAAAAAAGGGTCATTGTCATGGAGAATAGGGACATAAACTTCAAGGGCTCATAACTATGTGGTGAGGATGTTTTTGTTTTTGATATTTGAAGTGTATATGTATTGAAATGTTAGATTTCCAAAAAACTGTCACTCTTTTAGTTTGGAATTAGTATAACAAAGTTATGAGCTTGGAAGTGAAGTGGTGAAGAGTTACCTTTGTTTTGAAAGGAAAGAACTTTTATCGACCATAAAAGTCAAACCGTATCTTAGTTTTGAGAAAAACTTAAGGCAATAGTAGATGTTTGTGTTAGCTTTCTATAAAGTTATAATTTAACTATTTTGGAATTAGTATGTGAGAGTTAGAGGTTGTGAAGCAAAGTAGAGATTGGTTGCCTTTGAGAATGAACTTTKATTGACTATAAAAGTTGGACAGTATCTTAGTTTTGAGTGAAATCTAAAAGATTTGTATATATTTGTGTCAGCTTTTCAATAAAATATTGCATACCTATTTTGGAGTTGTAGAGTGGCTATAGTACTCGTTTTTGTATTGGCTATTTCTTCAAAGGGAGTCATTAGAAGAGAATTGATGCCTTTAAAGGGCCATTCATGAGTAATCTTGGAGCTCCCACATTTGGGAACTTTGTTCAATTGAAAAATTTGCATGACATGTAGGCTAACGATGAGGCGGGGACACTACCACGTCAGCAAAAAATCATTATAAAAAAATAAAATTCAAAATTTAAAACTTTAAAACTTAAGAAAAAAAAATGTTTCTAACATGAGGAACAACCCCGAAATGGCCCTTTCTTGAAGACCTCATTTCTCTTCTAATGCTATGTGGTTTATATACAACTTCTTCTATTTTTTTATAAAGATGTGAAATATTTTGGAACTATATGGCATCTTATGGAGGTTATATGGGCATATAATATTATGTTGGCCTACACGGCATTGTTTGGAGTTTTATAATTATGTTTATGAGTTGCATGATTAAGGGATCCTTCATTTTCCAAGCCATGTCTAGTTGCAGCTAGAAGCCTTGCAATTTCCCAAGGCAAGGCCTTGATACCCAATAATGGGGATAACTACAAGCCCGTGATCTTTTTTCATGGTCAAAACACTTGAAAAGACTTGGTCATTTAGTAGTCAACCCCTTAAGGCCTACCAACTTCTTAAATAAGAATGTTTTTCAAAGAGTTGTCCGAGTTTGATATTTTTGGCACATGGGTGTGCCTAATTTTTTTAGTTTTAACGATAGAAAGGTAAAGGCCACTTTGTCTAGTATGCATGGAATTAATTGTGGAAAATATTGATTGTTGAAATTTTAGATTTTAACAATTTTGGATGATCAACTTAGAAGCCAAAAACATAGCTTTGGGAGGAAGAAAAATTACAAAACTAATGAATGATGTTTTTTTTATCCCCCCTTTAAAAAAATAGAAATCTATGATAAATGTAGTATTTTTTCAATTAAAAAATTAATATAATTAGAACCTTTGTCAAATTTTTGCAAATTTTTACACAAAAGTTAGTATAAAAACCAAAATTGACCAAATTGGATCCTTCAAAAATTTAAATATGTGTCAATTTTGAAATTTAAAGATTGATATTATTAGCTTATTATTTTGAGCATCTTCAAAAAATTTGAAATCATTCTAATTAGTTTATTTCTTTTTATCATACCAGATTGAACCTTATATTTTTGAAATTGCTAAAAATTCAACTTTGAAAGAATTTCTTTCAGACCTAGTTTGTTTGTGCAATTGGTAATTTTAAGAAGACATGCTCCAAAAAATAGACTTTCAGTAATTGTAGACAACTTGATTTCTTCCAATCAAATTTAATTCCACAAATAAGATTTAAATCAAGATTCTTGAAAGCTATACGATTTAGACCAAAAGACTACACATATCCAAGAATTTTTCCCATCCTCACTAATCATTTCATTGTAAATAACTTTTGTTTGCTCCCCTTTCCTAAAGAAGTATACATTTCCTAAATAAATTTGAAACACTTTCCACATTGAAATTTTAAAAATAAAAAAATTCAACAAGTATGTCAACTTGTTACTCTACAAGACCCTATGTTACAAAGTATTGAAAATTGTTTCACCCTATTGAGAATTTGCCATTGAAAATTTGAAGACGATACATTATGTCCTCTTAGTCCATGAAGGATTAAAAGATTAATTATCAATCAATCTTACGGAACTATAGGTACAAAAAATAGGACACAAGTAATTGTTGGTAATGAGCCTTTAATTGTGAGGTGTAGGAGGGTTGAACCAAAAATACTAAAACTTATTTTTTACCACTAATCTGATCAAGTTTACAGAACATAAATTCATATTTGAAATTATAGACTGTAAATTAGGAAGTAGATCAAGAATTACAAATACACCAACACTATATAGCAAGAAAGTTTTCATAATTATCTTTGGATGGTTTATTAAAGAGCTTTTAAAAATACTTTCTAATTGAGGCACACCCAAAATAGATCCAATCCAATTGCAACCTCTATTTTTATTTTTCAATTTTGCTCTTTTACAACTTAATTCCTAGTGATAAATAACCAATTTTGATTTTTGGGCTTTAATCAATTTTAGGCATGCAAATGCCATTTGCATTTCCCATTCCTATAGTTGAAATTTTGTCCACAGATGCACTCAAGAATTGTCTTGAATGCAAGACAATTTTCATAGAATTTGGATTAATGATTATAAAGTTGTTTTGAATTTAGTCTTTCTATTCTCAATTCTAACAAATTAGGCAAGAAGATAACCTTTTTATATTTTATTGGATTTTATTGGATTATTTTTCATAGATTTTCAACAAAACTTGAAAGCAACTCATCAACTTGAATAAATTATAAATTAAGTACATTCGTTAGAAAAAATTTGAAAGATGAAATATAGAAGTGGAAAATCATGGAAAAGTTCTTGCAAAGTTTTAAGATAAATATCCTACGATAAGATATTTTTTTCATTTTGAAATTTTGTTGCATTAATCAAAGATTTAACTATACAATTTTATAGTTGGATTTAAAGCATTAATTTAAAAAAATTAAAATTTAGCTACTCAGGTCAAAACCAAAATTGGATGGCAAACACATTCCACCTTATAATTCTTCGACTCCTTTTTCAAATTAACAAAAATAAGTGTGCAAGAAGCTGGTAACATGATCAAATTCTCCTAAATAAGATTTTTTTTAAAATTGACTTTTCAATGGCCTACTCAAAAAAACTATGCATTGAAAAGATGGCTCCCCATCTTGACCCCCCCCCTCCAAACCCAAGCTCCCCGATCAAAATTTAAAATACTCCCCCCGAATACCCCCTAAATACATATACAAAATACATGTACAAAATACATATATTGAATATGTATACTAAGTATGTATATGGATAAAATCCCATATTAATTGTCCATCTTATTACCTTCTGAAGATTATAAGAGGTGGAAGGGGAGATGCAAATTTAAAAAATTTAAAAATTTTAAAAATTTGGTAAGGGGTTGGGTTGAGTTAATAATTTAAAAAAAATGTTGTCTTTTGGGTGCATGCCTCACTATGCACCCACTATGTACCCAAATGACAACACTCACAATCCAATATAGGCTTGTTAGTCATTTAGGGGTTAATGTCATAAGTACTACACAATATCACAACATTGTGTAGAAATTGGATTTGGGAGGATTGGAATTGGGTTGAATTCAATGAACACAAGCWCACAATTTGTAGATATTGCAAAAGGTTCATTTATTATATCTCATTGTTGAACTATCATCACAAACATGTACTCTATAGGAAATTAACAAATCCATATAGCATCCAAATGGAAGTAAATATTCCCCACTAAGACCACCAATTGAAAACTACTGTACGTGAAGGACTACATTGGCACAACCTTGTCAAAATATTCAATTTATACCTCGATACAAGGTCTAGTAGATGCTTACAAAAAAACCAAAATTCTCCAAGATTTCTTTTGCCCCATACAATAAATTTGTGTACAAAAATGATTTTCCAAAATTTAAGCCTCTATTATTAAAATTATTTTACACCGAGCCTCTCGTATTGATACAATATATATGTTTTTGCTTCAAATTTGGACACCTACAATGTATCTTCTATTTCTTTCTTAAAAGCTAATTGACCAAAGCACATGTGAAATATCCTCTCATTTGCTGTTTGTTTGCAGAAAAAAACATGAATCTGAGAGGTCATCCTATCTCACCAACATTTCCCAAAGGTCCCCTCCCATGGCCTGAGGAGCACGGCAAAGTTAGTTTGGAAGGCACGGCACGGGACTGTCCAGGTGGGGTTTAGGGTTTTGGGTTTCCCTCCTCTATTCAGTTCTGCTCGCAGTTTCAGAGTTGCGATTGCCGGTGTTTTCGTTGTAGGGTTTAGGAGTGTGGCTTGACGCCATGTCGACCGAGGATGCCCCAATGAGCAGGGAAGCGCAGGAAGCTTTCAAGATTGCCGTGAAAAACACCTTAGAGCGGCGTTTGTTCTACATCCCCAGCTACAAGATCTATGGTGGCGTTGCTGGTTTCTAYGACTATGGCCCCTGGGGTTGCCAGGTCGAGACGAATGTGCTCAACCTCTGGCGCCAGCACTTCGTGATGGAGGAGGACATGTGGGAGATTCGTTGCCCTTGCGTCACCCCCGAGGTCGTGCTCAAAGCCTCCGGCCATGTGGACAAGTTCACGGACCTCATGGTGAAGGATGAGAAGCTGGGCTCGTGTTTCCGCGCGGACCATTTGCTGAAAGATTTTCTGACGAAAGCCTTGGACGATGACGAGAACTTGAAGACAGCAGCGCCCGTGGTGGCCGAGACCGCAGTGAGCGAGAAGAAGAAGAAAGCGGCGGAGAAGAAGAAGGAGCCGTTGAGTCCGGAGAAGAAGAWTCAGRTGCGAAAGGACCTGGCGGGTTTGGATGAATTCTCGGGTTCGGAGTTGGGCGCGAAGATTAAAGCGTATGGCATTAAGTCTCCAGAGACGGGGAACGAACTCTCCGATCCTTATCCTTTCAATCTCATGTTCGCCACGCAAATTGGTCCCACTGGCACACTGCAAGGGTACTGGCCTTTCTAACCTAATCTCGCCTTTGTGGAAATTTGAATCCCAAGTGTGCGTCATTTCTGTTTTCCGTAAGGTTAGTTCTGCAAATAAGGATCCGACCGAGTTGCATAAGATTCGTTTGGTTACCAAGAGAGAATGGGACTCGACAAATGCTGTTTTGTTGTTTTGGAGTTCTATTGAATTAATTGTGAATTTGTAAAGTTTCTTTGGTGTCTTTTGAGTACCATGGACCAAACTATGTTTACTCGAACCTTCCTAAGTCCTTCGAGCCTTGAATGAGAAGGTTAAAATCAAGGCACTTTTTAACAAATGGAATCTTAGCATGTGRCAGTTTTCATYGGTTTAAGGTTGCTTYTTGATTGACATGATTGAAATTAAAAGTGAGTGGTTTAAGGTGCCGGGTGGAATTGGGGCATCTACCTTAACTTGGAGTTCGTGGGGCTTGTTGGTCAACAGTTACATGAGACCGGAGACAGCACAAGGCATTTTTGTCAACTTTAGGGATCTTTATTAYGAGAGTGGTAACCGACTGCCGTTCGCAGCTGCTCAGATTGGTTCAGCGTACCGCAATGAGGTACTGGGTGTTTCAGCCCTGAGATTATATTTTCGGCGCAAATACTTTTTTGGCTTCTAAAGGTTCAGGAATCTCTGGATTCATTTCAAAATATAGGCTTTTGAAGTGTTCTTTTTTAGTGCTTTGACGAAGGCCCACATCTGATTAGGGTTTAATTGAGTTTAGATTGGGTTTAATTTAGCTCAGAACATATTTCAATTAATAGAGCGCGAGGAAATTCTGAGAGTGCTGTAGCGTACATCTTTCTTACCCTTCTCGCATGTGGGGGGAAACAGATTGCCCCCCGGCAAGGCCCAATGCGGGTGAGGGAGTTTACAATGGAAGAAATTGAACATTTTGTCAATCCAGATGACAAGKCGCACCCCAAGTTTAAGAATGTAGAAGATTTGGAGATCTATWTGTTTCCCAGAGCCGAGCAGGTAGATTTGAAGGGCCATGTCAAAATGCGCATTGGTGATGCTGTGGCTAAGGTGATACTTCCTAACTTTTTGACAAGATTTGAGCTTATTCACAGTTATCTGCTTCTTCAGTGGGTTTTTAAAGTGGTTTGGGCGTTGGTCCTTACAGGGGACAAACCAACTAGCTTCTTGTGATTGTTTTAGCCGTTCAAACTTCTTATTATTTCTGTTCTCAGTGGAGAGAGTATGCAGTCGTTATAGAATTTAGAAAGTTCTTGTTYCCAACTGGAACGAGACATGTGTTCTAAGCAGTAGTACCATGTTGCGGTTCATCATTCCAGAGAACGAATTTCTTATGCCTAGTTTAATTTTGATATAAATAGTGCCATTCTAAGGGTTTAGAATATGATTTTTCAATTCTCTGAACTGATAGAATTACTCTATTGGGAATTTCAATCAGRATAMYATGGAAAGGCACTTGTGAAAATGAATTTTTGCAATTTGGGACGGAGACATTTGTGACTCGGCGTTGTTCTGTGTCTTTTCTAGATAATTTTTCTCACGGAAAGAATTGGTTGTGGTATAGGGTATTGTGGACAACGAAACTTTGGGTTACTTCATTGCAAGGACTTATTTATTCTTGACCAAGCTGGGTATCAACAAGAATCGCCTGAGATTCCGTCAACATCTTCAGAATGAGATGGCTCACTATGCTCAAGATTGTTGGGAYGCAGAAATCGAGTGCTCATATGGCTGGTTTGAGTGTGTGGGTTGTGCCGATCGATCTGCGTACGATCTTAAAGCACACACGGTTAGAGTTTAATTGAATCCCCGCTGAAGTGCTCACTTTTTTTTCGGTGTACCATCTTCATACTTGCTCGTGCAAGATGCATGCTAAACCAGCCGCAGATGTACTTTGCATCCTCACATTCAATATCTGCTTTCTGGTTTGCCGCAGGCAAAGAGTGGCCAAGAATTGACTGCATATGAATCATATGCTGAACCGAAAGACGTTTTGGTACGTGGCACATCATGCTCTTTCACTGCTTATGATTCATTGAACCAACAGACAGTCAAGTTGTCAAAAAGTAGCTCTCTGCTCTTGCTCGTGAAGTATGATTCGCCTCTTCTGTCTGGATATGCCACTCACATGCATCACGATTGTTAACAAATTTCCACATTGTGTATACAGAAACTAAAAATYGAACCGAACAAGAAGGTGTTGGGCAAGCAGTTTCGAAAGGACCAGAAAATTCTCTCAGAATCTTTAGAGGTTAGTGAATCTATCCTTTTATTTCAGCTATGGCCAGTTTGCATTTAGATGTACGCATTGCCGGTGGAGTTGATACCTGATTCTTAAACCGGACTATGTGAAATCTCAGTTTGTACAATGTATCTCACAAAACTGTGATTGTGCTCACTCTTCAGAGTTGAGTTTATCAGATGTATGTYAGAGACTAACATGTWMWTGCCTCAGGCTATGACTAGGGAAGAGGCGTTGGCTCTTAAAGACGAACTTGAGAAGAAGGAGAAGGTGACCTACAAGGTCTGCACTACAGGTCAAGAGTTTGAGCTCACCAAGGAAATGGTTGCAATTTCAGAAAGTGTTGAGAAGACGCACGGTCGAAACTTCACGCCTTCCGTGATTGAGCCCTCATTTGGTATCGGTCGTATCATGTATTGCCTGTATGAGCACTGCTTCTACACTCGACCCGCAGTGCCAGGGGAGCAAGTCACCAGTGTCTTCCGGTTCCCTCCCRTAGTAGCGCCTATCAAGTGCACAGTCTTCCCCCTCATGCAGCGAGAGGTTCTTAACGTCAAATCCAAGAAGATGTCAAGTGGTCTCACTAGGGCAGGCGTCTCCAACAAGCTGGACATTACAGGCAGATCTATTGGTAAAAGATATGCGAGGACAGATGAGGTTGGTATTCCATTTGCCATCACAGTTGATTTTGATGAAGGTGTCACTGTACGAGAAAGAGATTCCAAGCAGCAAGTTAGGGTTCCAGATGATGAAGTTGTTGACGTTGTTCGTGATCTTGCCAATGGCTCATTGGTRTGGGAAGGCGTGACAGCCAAGTACAAGCTAGTTACCGTTGTAGAAGCTGAGGCTGATTCATAGGCAATGGCGAGGCATTTTTAGTACAGGCTCCAAGCAAATCATAGTCAGAGTGCACCAAACCATATATTTTGGGGAAGGATGAGAAGTTTTWTTRTTTGCTGTTACTATTCTTGTAGKAATTACCTGGRTGTTATTTTGATAATGACAACCTCCGTCAGGTAACCACACCTACGGTATGCGACTCCGAACTTTTTCACGATGACCGAATTATTTGATTTTGAGAATGTTCACCCCCTCAACATCATAAYTCTCGTTGGTTTTAGATCATYSACARTACCAGGAATACGATTTTGAATCCTTTTTACGGTAACTTTGCCTATGATATCGGAATACCGTATGGAAACGTGCTGCGAATCCACCCCTACTTACCAATACACCTTTAATTGTCTCTTTAAAATTTCATGGTTTGTTCATATGCACTACCTCAGTCTTGACTATTGTAGAAGTTGTCAGCAATTGGGAGTAAGCTGAAGGTAAGAGGTCCAGAAGTGACCTTTTACCAGCTGAAGGGAAATTGGGTGGTAAGGTAAACCTGCCTGTGACAAGCAAAGCAAGCATGACAGTCTCTCTTAGGAAATGACCCATGAGAGTCTTACATCAATCCATAAGAGACTTTAATTTTCTAATAAATGGGATAAGGACTACGCTAGGTTGGTTGGTGGCCAAAATTAATGCCTTGGGTGATGGTGATCAAGTTATTAGTGACTGTTTTAGGAACTTCTATATTTTTCAGTGTGAATTTATCACAAGAAGTGAATTTTTTATTCCTTCATGTTGGATGACCATTATGGATATAATTTTTGTTGGGTTTGGGGTAGTCTACATATTCTTTTGGACCAATTGGGTAGAACATGTCAGAAATTCATTGCAAATTCAAAATTTGTCAAAAAATTAAAATTTCAATTGCTCTCTTCATTTTCTCACATCAATCCTTGTATGATAAAAAATCTGAAAATTTGAGCTGATTGCAACAAGGCAAACCACTCGTTCTGCCTGTCATAGGCAGGTTTACGTTWTACACAATGAAACAATTTCTAGTAATTTCCGTGAAAGAAGAATGAATTGTGCTGAGAATGCACAAAAAAACCCCATAATTTAAGAACTAATTTAAGAATTAGTTCTCAAAGTGAAACGCAATAGGTCCCTATTTGAGATCATAGCTAGCTATGGCAGGAGTCCCACTGCACGCACATGAGTCCACAAGTTGCCCCAAACACATCCAATAAGTTTTTGCACACATGGCTTGCAAAGATTTTTTGTTTCTCTTTTCTTTATTGTGTGCCACAGTGGTCATTTACTTTTCATCCATCTGTAAATATATCTCTTCTCCCCCCATTCTGTTTCCGTTTTGTTTGAACATGATGTGGAGGCAAGTTGTGAACWCTTCCATATCAATTCTTCAGTTTGAAATAACCCATAACTTACATGAACCTCATGTAGAAGTTATTTGAAGAGTCTGGTGACTTTTAGGACCTTCTACGGCAAGTTGCCATTACTATTACAGAATGGGAGTTTTTCATGTATAGTGTACAGTACTGTAATCTCTACAAAATGGGATTTCCGCTGTTCGCGCAAGGACAACGATATGAAAAAAAATATTACTTTCTTCACTGTTGGTGGTATTTCACAGAAGCACTTCCAATACCCTTTTGGAAAGAGTGCAAGTTTCTTTCAGTTTGGAAAATGCGGAGTGGCTGCAATTTGGAAACCCAATGCACTCTTTGCGTGGAATTCAAGAAAACTTCAACCAGTGCACTCCTAGTGTTTGAATTTCTTCACTCTTYTCTCTTCTTTTTGAGCATTGTCAACGTTGTTTGACCAGTGCTCTCCTAGTGCGCAATACAAGAAAACTTCATCAAACTGTGTGTTTCTTGCATGCAGTCCAGTCCAAGTCATCGAGTCTCCAGACTTAGACCTTTAAAAGAAGAGAAACACAAAGTAAAGAGGTTCAAGCATCACTGATCAAACTTCATAAAAAATGGTTATATGTATTAATTGTAAATTAAAGTATGTTACCAAAAATGGCCAGTGCATTGATTCCGATTGAATCAATCAATCAGTATATGATGGCCAGGAAAATGCACATAAACCAGGCAATCCTACTTGCAATCCCGACATGCTCTAATTGTAACTTAAAAAAGATGACTGAGCTGGCGTAGGCTTTTCATGTTTCAGCCGAGGAATTGCCTGGACAGCTCCATCTCAGTGATGCTTCCCCTGGTCATGGMCTTCGGAAGCTCATGGATGAGTCTTACCTCTAGAAAATTAATACTTAAAAACAGCTGGAAGCTAAATCACGAACAAAGGAAAATTCATAATCCTCAATTCCAGTCTCTGGTATTTACACAATTGGACACATGACTGTTGTCACTTGTTGCAAAGTTGAGAAGCAATGCAAAAATTTGCCGGACTCGTGAGGGTGAATCGATGGATGTGCGTCCTTACACTACATCCTCACGATGTCCATTCCGATACTGATTAGTGGTGCCTTTGAATTGACTTCCGTACATCCCTTCTCCTTTGTTTTGGGAACGCTGGCGAAGCCAAATGGTCCAGGTGATGATTTCCATAATGAGGCTGATGGCGCCCAACACGCACAAAATAATGATGTAGATGGTGGTCCACTTGTCTCCGGGTTGGAGAATGTCAAGGCCCTCAAAGATGTTGATGATGATGACCACGAGGGTGGCGTACCCCACCGAGTGGTGATACACATTCCAGTACTTCCGGAATTTGGAATCCGGCTTGGGCCTCAGGATCAGAGCAAGAACCTGTCATATAATAAAAAAAACATACAAATTTAGTTTAACACCAATTGAAACTACCTTAACTTAACTTGCAGATTTTACCATTGAATGTTGGAGCTGTTTTGCAAACTGGTGGACATTTGTAACTTCTGGTCATTAGTGACGACTTAGACTACCAATGTTGTCGATGCCGAAAATTAAACAATTTCGGTTTCACGCCTCCGATTATGCAACAAGCTTTTGGCTACACACGATGCATTTGATATGGAGTCCCTGGGGTCGCTGGGGTGCTAGTAGTCAAGGTGATGGACGCGACGGACTCAACGCTTTCGCCCGTCATGTCGTGCGCGCCCACGGCGAACGTGGTGGCGTCCACGGACGAACCCTGGTTCCACACGTGGTTCATGGTGTACGAGTTCGCCCCTTGCAAGGTGGTGTAGATCGTGATTTCCGTCCCGCTGATCTCCGTGGAAGTCTCCGTGAAGTTGAGGCTGAGAGTCCCGGGGATGCAAGGCGAGCCGCCTTTCATGGCGCCCGTGATGGCGTAGTTGTTGACTGTGGCCACGCCTGCGATGCTGTACGCGATCAGGGCTTGGGTGCCCACCATTGCCGCGGAAGTGGGGTTGATGCCCCAGCCCACCCATCCGGCTGCGCTTGGCGCCGAACCTGCAGTCCAAAGTACAGCTTCCCTCAGACTACGTCGCTATCTCCTCTCACAACATGGGACGAACGCCGACAGACAGTTATATATACGCACTAGAAAGAGTTTTAGAAAGAAATTTTTCTGTGACAATCTGGAGAGCAGCAGCTAGCTAGCGACGAAACTTGCGAGGTATACTACGAATTCAGGTTTTAGTTGTCAGGATTATGGCTTGAATTGTATCGAACACCCATGTCTCAAAAGTGTTTCCCGTGCTAGCTTCTAAGGGTTACTAAATATGATGGCGAAGTAAAAGTAAGTTTAATAGAGAGGAAATGAATTGAGTTGGAAGTGGTGATGGAATACGAATGACGGAGCGGCTGCAGTCCCATCTATCAAAAAATTTACGGAAGGCTCGTGAAGGATTTCGAAGATGCACCAAAAATAAAAACACAAGAAAGGGAGATTTCGAGCAAACAAGGAATCGCAACTGCTACAATTATAATTCGTCTTGGTGTTTATACAATAGATTGCACAATGTTTGTTCGTTTCAGTTAAGTGCTACCCAGTCTGTTTCAGTTTCACTAGCCTAAAATTGATTACTTAACGAACCACCTAAAACTATCAGGTTTAAGATTCACCTACAATCCAGCAAGTAAGAGAGCTAGATTTAAGGTAGTACCCACCGGAGAAAGCGAAATCGATCGCGGAGTCGTTCCGAATTCTGTACGCCAGTGTCGTAGACAACTTCGGGAGCGCCAGACAACTGGCGAATCCCCTGTTGGACGCCAACAACACAGRGCAGCTCTGCGCCGAGAATGCAACTCCGAAGAACGCACTCACTAGTGCACACGCCARCAGCAAGGCACCACTTCGAAACGCCATGGTCGTCGATTCCACAAACACAAGCGATCTCCCGACCGGCACAACTACAAGGGCAGACAAGACGGTTTTGCTGACTTGTCTGAAAYGTGGCTCGAAATGAAGCTTAATAAGCGCTCCAAGCTTCACAGTCGACACTGTGGCAACGGCGACAATGCAGTAAAGTGGCAGCTCCAGATCTGTTCTTGTAGTGGAAAGAACCGATACTCTTTTCGATTCTGACCTGCTACTGGGACCCATGCCAGTAGTG
This sequence comes from Pleurozium schreberi, assembly GCA_006891605.1. Taxonomy (NCBI): domain Eukaryota; kingdom Viridiplantae; phylum Streptophyta; class Bryopsida; order Hypnales; family Hylocomiaceae; genus Pleurozium; species Pleurozium schreberi. The sequence goes on along the minus strand of VACF01000437.1, from coordinate 105,761 downwards.
AAACTCTCCTACAGTATAGTGCGTATAGAAAGCCGGCGACGTAAGGTTCGGAAAAGAGCTACCATTCCTGCACGAATCTTGAGTGTGGGTTGAAACGCACCTAATTCTCATGGAAAGGGGGGGAGGCAGGGAGCCTTTTCGACGAGCGGAGTCAAGTGTTCCTACAAGAGTTTCAACGTTTCAACGCTTTCAATGTAATTCGAAAGGACTAAAGTACGACCGTATTCGTGCCGTATCGTGAATTCTCTACAGTACAGACGTGGAGATACCTCCGGCCCCAGGTGCTGCGCGACTGCTATTAGCACCTTTTTTTCAACAAAGGTACCCCACGAGAACAGTGGTGTTGGAGACCTAGTGTGTAGGAATGTGGAGAAATTGCACCTTTGCTTTATGAGAAATCAAAAAGCTTGCACTGAGTGTGGCGACTGAAGGGTGGGGAGACCGAGTGAACGCGCGAGAGCCCCTGGGACTGGAATTTTATTGTATTTTTTAATGTTGAAATTTTCAACGGATGGTAGGTCCACGAGGTTAGTTATTTTTATTCGGACTGTGAGTTGTCTGTTGTTGTACTGTACTGTCAAGTACAGTAACCGGGGACTGCAGGAAGAAACGAAGAAGTCTTCCTGGTTCCTAGTTTCCTTCTGAAAGATGGCTTTTTCTTCCCCGTTTGGATTTTGTACGCAGTGATTGGCGGCATACCATTACTTTACTTGAATTTCCTCCATTTGCAGACTGCAGAGCTGATTTTGTGGAAGTTTCGCAGTGTGAAATCTTTGCGAACTCGTGAGATTGGCGAAGACCTGCAATGGCATCCGAAATGTCCTCACATTAACTGAAGTTTGGAGACGGAAGGTTCGAATGGTTCTTCTTCGAGCAGAATTTGTCTCAAAAAAGCACTGCAAAAGTAGGTCAGTTACCCCAGCCGAATTCTGAAATCAATGGCGGCAAAAGCGAGAAGAAAGAAGAACAGTTGGAACGCGGTTTCACGGCAACTGAGTAAGGTAAAATAGCCCATTGTCGTCAGAATTAGGAGTCTGGCTTCATGCCATTGCTGAAATTTTTCAAATTTTTCCCCACAAAAAAGTGTGAGAAATTGTGAGAACATTTAAAATTATATTTTTCAGGAAAGTATGAATTTACTATGAATTTTTGAAGTGTTCGTCTCAAAAGAGACAGTAGGTTACTCCATAACCAACAAAAATTGTATCCAATATGCTCATCATAATCACCTAAAATGGTCACAATAATTTCTAATGTGGAAGGCCCTAAAAAGTCACTTCCTAGAGTGATTACATTGAAAGAAGGGTGTGTTCCTAATGAGGTCACTAATCACTCCATTAGTGTTAGGCAAGACGTTGATTGTGGCCCGAAAAAATACAATTGGGTCATTAGGTGCCCACCATGTGTCATTTGACCGCAATGGGCTCTTCTACCATAGTTTGGGCATTTGTCTCCGGGAAGGTTCAAAGTCCATTCTACGGTTTGAATGGGTTTGTGCAAGATTTCAAGCAAGTTTCTATAATGTCAAATATTACTACAAATGTTTTACAATTTTTTTAAGATCTAAAGTAATGTAACACCGTTATGAGAATATGATTTTTATATGATTCAACGCATGCGAGAGAATGTTATGCTCTCATAAAATGTTCTAATCTAGCTTGAAATAAATTTATTTTAAATTCTTTTTAAAGATAGAACATGAAAAGATTTGATTTCATTTGGATTAGTAACATTAAATTTGTGAAGAACCTTATTTTGCAAGCAATTAGTCTATCTTCTGGAAAAATAAAAAATAGGATTTGTTTTTTGACTCAATTTTCACAGTTATGCACAACAAAAAATCCGTAGGGTGTACATTACTTGCTACACCCTGTGTACAAGAATGTCTGGAATAATCTTGAGAATACACAAATAATTTCTTTTGAGAATTCGGGTTGTTTCTTCAATCAACCTTTGATATTGGTTTCCTTGACCAAACATTTTTCAAATATTCACAATAATTCCTAATGTCTTCTAATATGTAAATGCCATAGGGTAGATTGGCCATCCATCGCACACTCCCTATAACCGGGCACACACCGCACAAGAACCGCACAATTTCCAATATTTGGAGTTTTCCAATATTTCCAGTTTTCATTGCCTGAAACCCTCATTGGGAACTAACACCCCCACTATATTAGTACTGATGTTATACTGTTTCAATGGACTCACAGTCCAACTTTGAAAGTTTACTATTGTATTATAGCATCAGTACTAATACAATGTCTCCCATTGAAACAATATTGTTGCAGTACTGATGCTGTACTAAAACAATACATTTTCAAAGTTGGACTGTGAGCCCATTAAAACAGTATTGTTTCAATGCATTAGATGTTTTTTCAGCCCCGGAAGAGCCTGTTTCGGGGTTGTTCCTTGAAACTGTTCACTGCACAGGGAACCAGCCACTGCTGGTCTGAAATTTTGAATTTCAAAAAAAAAAAAAAAAAAAAAAATTTTTTCCAAAAATCTTAGAAAGTATAAAGAAACTGAAAACTGATTTAAAAAATTATTTTTTTTTTCAATTTTTTTTAAATAAATAATTAATAAATAATAAATAATAATAATTAAATAGTATTATCCGACGTGGCAGTCTCTGTGCCACGTCAGACTGCCTATGTGGCAGAGTTCCCAGAGTTCCCAATGTGTTCCCACATCCGGGAACTCGCAGTCTTCTAGATGGGCCAAAAAACATCTAATGGGGGTACTTTCCTGATGCTAGTCCGGCATGCTTTCGGTTCTCATAGAAATAAAAAGATCATCCAAGGCTTCATGGGAACTTTGGGGAACATCGTGGGAATGTCGCACAAATGTGTGTGTAGACCTCATAAAGAGAACAGTTCTTCCAGAGACCACATAGCCATGGCACATTGTGCGGTGGAAGGTAGGCAAACCCAATACCAACCATTGACCTAATACCACCCAAATGTAGGACTTTTGTTGATTTTAGAATGAGAATCTATGTCATAAGTACATGCGTTAACTTCAAAGTAAGTGAAGATAAGGCATGTATCATTGTCATAGATTCTCACTCTAGAATCAATGACAGACCTACATTTGGGTGGTATTAGGTCAATGGTTGGTATTGGGTTCGCCTACCTTAGCGTTGTTGGAAACTTTTTAATGGAAATCAAACGTTTCTTGACAAAATTTGAAATTGTGTTACATTTTTATGACCTTATAGCTTGATTTAATTACTTGCAGACTCTACACTTGTCAAGGATTCAGTTCACCAAATTTAATAAGAAAATGATTTGGAACTTACTCAGAAGAAGGCTGCAAAGTTTGCCTCTACAGTCATTAGCACATCTACTTTAGGCCTTTTTTTGAGCTTCTCGAGTGGAAATTACTCAAAACAAAACAAAAACCCCATGTTGGTATTTATAAATTTTACAACTCTTTTAAATTGTAACCACATGAATTCAAACCAAACAACTGAACAAGTTATGGGTTGCATAGGAAAAAAATTCATCAATATCATTTCAAAGTACACTAAAGATGATATTTAGTGTTTAGTGACATTTAGTGTTTTTACCCCCGTACTAGCTACAATACTAAATCTAAACTTGTCCACAATTAGTATTAGACTTGAATGCGTCGCCTTCTCCTTCCCTAAAATTGCTTGGGTTCTCAACTTCATTGCGCCACCACCTTTTTCCCTAGCTTTCCTTGCTTTCTCGCCTTTGTTGCGCCATCTTCTCTTCCGACTTCTTTTGGCTCATGCAGTTCAGTTGGAATTCCTCTCCGAATTCAGTTCTTCCGAGTTCTTCAATTCTTCCGAGTTCAATTCAGTTCAGCCCGAGTTGAGAGATCTTCAGCCCGAGTTCTTTAGCTCAGCTCAAGTTCAGCCCGAGTTCCGAGTTCAGCTCAGATCTTCAATTCAGAGTTCGTTGCTGCCCTTGCTGCTGCGACCATCGGACTTTTTTCGGGGGGGGTATAGTTCGTCGTTCCCGACCACCCGACACATTTCAAATTTGTCGCCTCCGCTTGCTGCAAGTCCGCTTGTTGCGACTCCTCGAATCCGCCCATCCTTGCGTTGCTCCACCGCTCCGTTCACACATCTGCTCCTCCACAGCTCCGTTTTCAGGTCCTCGCATCTTCTCACCAACAGGTCCATTTTAGGTATTAGCGACACCATTGCAATCGTCTTGTTGTCCTCTACACTATGTAAAAAATTGTTTTTTTTTTTTGTCGACATTTTTTGATTTTTTTCACGTTGTGGCTCAGACTCATGGCGGAAATCCCCCGACGTCTCCAGCTTGCCACACGAAAGCGGATCATGACATGGATGGTGCAAGATGAATCAACTCATGGTCTCCCCGGTCTCTACAACTGCACCATCCATGCTTTCCCCGAGCATTTCCGAGGTCAACAAAGCTCCAATTTGATGCGTGCATCGCGTTGGTGGGCACTTCGTGATCGATATTGCAACAAAGGAGAAGAGCCCCAAGAGCTTCCACTAATTTCATGCACCCGCAACCGATCTGGAGGACAAAAACAGCTCCGTACAAAGGCAACACCCGGTCATGGTCACAAATGCTCCGAATGGGTACAGTGGCTCTACCCGCTCTTACTTGATGCATTCGAGCATTTCAAAAAAACTGGTGTGAAATTCTCTCCCCGTTTGCTAATTGAGTTAGTAAAAACGATCCTAGTGGACCCTACATCCCCTTATACAGCCCTATCCAGAGATCCTATAGACAATGTTTTATTGCTTGAAAAACTCATCCACTGTTGGATCCAACAATTCATGCATATCCAAAACATTGTCCTCTTATCTCAAAGAGGTCGTCTCACTTGCAGTCCTGAAAAAGAACAGGAAATTGAAATGCAAGTTGCATACCATCTAGGAGTCTTAAATCGAGGATTTCAGGATGGCACCTTTGATGAAAATCTAATGGAGAATATAGACAAAACCCATTTTGTTCTAAACATGGACAACGGTAGAACATTAGGCTTCTATGGTGACACAACAGTCAAATATGCCGAGGTAGTATCGAGTGGAGATTCAATGACAATGGTCATTAGAATCTCAAGGGGGCGACGATCCATGATCTAAGCTCCTATGTTGATATTTACAAATCTGAACAGCAGTTATCCAATTCGAGGATTGAATGACAACATCCCAGGGGTATGTTATCGTACGGGTCCTAAAGGGTAGATGGATCAAACTCTATTTTCAGGTTATTTTATAGAACCACGAGCCTTTCAATCTGATGTCCATGGCTGCTCAAAATTTATTTGGGTAGATAATTGTACCGGTCATAACATGAGCCCAAGACTTAGCATTGTTTTGGAAGCCAAAAATGCCATCTTGAAATACTTGCCACCTTGTTCGACCCACCTTTGCCAACTAGCAGACACATTCATTATTTCTAAGGTGAAAGATGCATGGACCAAAAAATAGGAGGCAAAAAAAAAAAACTTAATAGCATCAAATGCTTGGCAGAATACACCTCGAGCGGATGGTGGCTGGTCAGGGAAACTCTCAAATCCGGGTAAGAGGTTTTTCTTACAGTTAGCTGTTGATTCTGTTGAAGATGTCAACAGGGAACTTGATTGTGACAATATCAGCTATGTATGCTAGAAAAGCCATGATCAGATCTGGTATGTCTTTAGCTTTAGATGGGAGTTGGAGTGTGGAGCAACTTTTCCCACATTTGCAGGAGATAGTAGGAAAGTATAGGCAGTTTTTTTTAGGGCAACATGTGCCTCTGAGAATCTGAAATTTGTACTTCCATGATTTTCAGAAATTACAATGTACATTCCATCTTCTTTATGTTATAAACCACTCTTTCATTGATAATTCTTGTTGTATACTTTTAATTGATCACTTCTAACTTCCTACGTTTTGAATGTCATTGTTTTGCATGTATTTCCTGAATTTTCTAAATTCACAAACACTAAATTCAAACATGTAACTTTTTGGCAAGTCTCTCAAATCACCGTAGTTCACATTTAGTGTTTGAAKTGACATTTAATGTTACTTACTTTCATAGGGTAATTGGCTTTTAGTGTATGCCTTTGTATTTAGTGTACAAGACACTAAATATCATCATTAGTGTAGTGTTTTGTAAGATTTTATTAACCTTTAAGGGGTGGACTAGTGACCATGGAAATCATCCATTTTGATATTGTGGAAATCGTTGGTTTAAAAAAAATACAAAAGCACTCATTGGAAGCCAAGCTATTGTAGGAGATCTCTCCTTTCCACCCCTAATTTTGAGGATGAATAGTTGCACTTCTATCCTACACAAGAAAATTCTTTATCATTCATTGGACACCAAACATCTAAGCATTCTTTATGAGTTAATTTCAAAGTTTAATYGACACCTAAACATGTTGCCTTAGACATATAAGGGTTAAAAATTATGACACAAACCAAAAAAAATATGGCTTCATCTATGACTAATTAGAATATAATCATTTTGATTCCAGTACAATGGCATAGGGTAGTCCTAAAGAGAAACTATAAAATTGCGCCCCCATTGCCTATTGTAGGGTTGTTTGTATTAGGGTTGAACCAATTGTTCTGAATCTATTGTTTCTTTAGAACTTGTGCAGGTCAATAGAAGATAACTACCCCATTACAGACCAAATGGGAGCTAGTCCATTGTGGGCAAAATTGTAATGGTGATGTACATTCAAGTTTTGGAGATAATTTCATTGAGAATTTTATCGTATTCCCATTTACTTTTGCTTTACCATTTTCCGTCCTCTCTCCGAACTTTTGTGGTCATCCTAGTCAAGGTGCTTCATGGCATCTGCAATCCTCCCGAAACAAGCATAGTATTAGCACTATGCCGAATGAAGAATTTTTTTAAATTAAATTTGGGCCCCAATGCAACCGTTATTGGGGCCTCCAATTCCACGGCCTCAGTATGCGACCACCCAGGATCTGTTAATTTGCAATATTTGAAGGCCCCGCGAGTTGGGCCTCTAGGGAATAATCATTAATGTCAATGCTTTTCAAGCATTGGTATGTATGTTAATCATTGCATTCTTTCCCTTGTTTCCATGGAAAGCCTTCTTATAATAGAGATCATTTTCTTTCTTTCTTTCTTTCTTTCTTTCTTTCTTTCTTTCTTTCTTTCTTTCTTTCTTTCTTTCTTTCTTTCTTTCTTTCTTTCTTTCTTTCTTNTCTTTCTTTCTTTCTTTCTTTCTTTCTTTCTTTCTTTCTTTCTTTCTTTCTTTCTTTCTTTCTTTCTTTCTTTCTTTCTTTCTTTCTTTCTTTTTATAATACAAAAAAGTCCATTTGAGATTTCAATTGCTAGCTTTGAATTGGGTCATTTTGTTCAAAAAATAATCTGGCACTCTGCGGGCCACGTGGATTGGCCCTCCATTTGCCGTTACAAGGCTTGTATGCCGCTTTTGCATTGTAGATGCACTCAGTAAGGTAGAGTGCTCTTAAAGTGACCATTTAAGAGCTGATTGTGTTTTCAGGGAAGCTAAAGTCCTTGAAACAATTTTCAGTAAATTTTCACAGGAAGAAAAAAAGAATTGACATCTAGCCCAAGTCGTTTCATATTTTCCGGACCTTCAAGGAATTAGTTACACATTTTTTGAAGTTGTAATGCAGTGGTCACTACATAACATTCAGTAGCTTGAAGAGAGGCCGCCTTTCCTTCTCTTCAAGCGTCATCCATCCGAATCTGAAGATGAACTGCAGTGTCTGCATTGTGTTGGATGTCAGCCCATTAGTTAAGTTTTAGGTGTCAGACTATTCATTTCTCGACCTTGTTCTCCACTTCTCCAAATTTTGACAAGTGTATACTTAGCTATTGATGGATGAGGAATATTCCACACCATTCCATCCAAGGGAAGGCAGTCCCCCTCTTTGCTACGAAATGTTATGCAAAAGCAACCACCTCCTAACATGTACATGTCTGGTACATTGAAGAAAAAAAATGTACCTCTGTAGCAGTATCGCTTTTAGAGCATGGGCACTTTAAGAGCTAGTTCAGTTTGTGATCAATTCTAGCAGAACTGCGAGGCACTTGGTAAGGTAAGACAACCCATTGCGGTTATTTCTTCCATAGTGGTCACCTATGAAGTGGCCCCATTGTGGTTTTATTAGTTTTGGGAAATGTGGGCCACAATCAATCTCTTACATGGTAGTGATGGAGTGATTAGTGACCACATAAGGCACTTCCAACTTTTCAGTGTGAAATTCATTACAAGGATTGACTTTTTGAGCATTCCATGTTAGAAAATATTGTGATTGCATTAGGTAGTGAGATGACCATCATGGATTCAGATTTTGTTGGCTATGGGGTGGTCTACAGACCCTGTTGGGCCATGAAAAACTAAACACTTTAAAAATTCCTAGCAAATTCATACTTTATCGAAAAAATATGATTTCAATTGCTCTCACTATTTCTCACACTTGTCTTTAACTGGGGAAAAAATTGAAAACTTTCAACAATAGCGTGAGGCCAAACTCCAAATTCTGACCACTATGGGCTGTCTTACCTTAGTTAAGTTAGTGAGAGAAGACTTTGAATTATGATACAGGACGGCAATTATCAATAACTTTTGATTAAGTTTTCTTCGGTTACCGGCAGATCCTGTGTGACAAGGCCCGTGCCGCCAAGGGGGAGAAAAAGTCTTCACTTGCTTTGAATGCTACCAGGAGGCATGCACTTGACAGTGTGAATGGGCCCAGCCGGCTGCGGAGTCCACCCACGGTTGGACTGAGGGAGGTCTGATGAAACTCTGCAATTGTGGGCAATTGGACATGATGGTCTTGTCGGTTGCCTAACTTATTTTTGCAATGAAATTTAGTGTCATTTGTGCCCCAAATTTTTTTTTTTTTTAATTTAGTGGACATGTTATTAACATTCAGTAACATGCACTGGCACTGCGTTTTGGTTCTAGAGTGATGGTGTGGAATAGTTTACACCTAACAATCTCTACCTCTTCCACCTATCCAATTAGCTATTCATGCTCACATTTGGGTGTGGAACCATTATCGTAAAACCCAAGGCAGTGCCAAAGCATGCTACTGAATGTTATGTTAAGTTAGAAGTTATTGGTATGTTTTCTAGTCTCTTTTAAAGTCCCTTGGGAAGGCACAATATGAACAACGGTAGTCATTGCAAAAGAGTCTAGAGCATTGCCACTAGTTGCATTGCAATTGACCAACTAAGCTTAGCAACTAGTGGGGAGGCACTTACTACCGTGTGAAATGAGGCGATGTTGTGGCCAATCCATCCTCTCCACCAATCACCCATCAAAATCRGATCCACTTTCACTAAGGTCATAGTCAAAGTTGACTAAGTTACCGTAAGTGTAAAATTGTTTTCTACAAAGACTCTCTATTGTCAAGCAAATGTAGGAGTGGTGAGAGGAACAACCAAACCTTTGCCGTGAAGGGGTGTTATTGTGGAGCTTTTGGTGGCTGAAAAGAGCAACAAGGCTCGAGTACTATTATTGAGGTTGTTGGTAAGACTTGGTAGCAACGGTTTTAGGAAGAATTTATTTGAACCGTTGTGGTGATTTTACATATTGAACCCTAGTCCTAAGGCCATTTTTCATCAAAATAATTTCAAACTACCATGTTTTTTGCAAAGAGAAAAATCCTTTACTAACCGTTCATTAAACATTTTGCATATGACTAGTATAAAAATGTATGCAAGAAATTTCAAACACTTTCACCACATAGATTGCAAGATATTTGCATTTAAAGTGAAGAAAATAAATTCTTGAGCTTATTCCATGAATAGATTATTTGACTCAAAACTTTTTGCACTAGGGATTTTGAAATTAAAATAAATTTATATTGAAGATTTGAATTGAAAGTCTAAGAAAAAATGTTCAAGAAAAAATACATGGTTTTCATTCTTAAAAAAATGTTGAACAAAGGTAGGTACAAGATTGAAGGAAAAAATAAATCGTCAATAGCTTTAAAATGGGATTGAAACACACTAATTCCAACAGTGACATTTTCCTAGCAAGCATACTTTAGCTTGTGGAATATTTTTTTTATTCGTGAAAATCGAGTTCAAAAATGAATCCAATACATTATTTTCTCAAGAAGTTTCTATAATTGCCCACAAAACAGGAAGATCAATAACTTTCACATCAATAATCCAAACGGAATGAATCAAATCTTTTTTTGTAAATAAAAATATAATCTATGAGATTTTATTTTATTTTAAATATATCACAAGTATTCGTGAATTTGTTTTGCTACTTGGTTGTTAGGGATGGTGTCAAGACCAAAACAAGAATGCTTCACACAAGATCCTTCGATCTGCATCCGTGACACTGGTCTCCTCGATTTTGAACTTATTGTGGCATTACTTTTGCTTGTAAGCACCAAGATTTTCAAATGAAAACCACATTCTTTTAAAGCTAATGATTTTTTCTATGATAAAAGAATTCAGAAAATCACTAGAAAATTTGAGGTTTTATAAACATACTCAAAATATATTGTGTTTCTGATTTTAGGGGTTGAACATGTTTTCTACAAAAGGAAGAAGATTGCATATATCTACTCCTTGCATTAGTTGGAAACATGTCCATTTTAACCCTGGAATTCACCCAAATGGGTTGGAATTAGTCATTACAAATGAATATTTAACCCTTAAATGTCATTTTATGTTCCTACTGTTCAAATTTCATTAGTTCTCTTTATGAAAATTTATCTTTCAAGAATGTAATCATCTTCAAGTATTGACATATATCAGAAGTTTATATTCATTTTTTCATAATTAAAATTATTAAAATAAAATAATTTTTACAATTTTTAAATTAACTTCTTTATAAAAATCATAAGAATTACATAATTTCTTAAAATAATATGAAATATTTAGCAAAATTGGAGATGATAAACATCATGGTATAATTGGTGAACGCCTTGAGCTCACTCTAAGAGAAAGTTCAATAGAGAAGTTCAAATAATTTAAAGCTTTCAAGATGCTACCTTCAAAATGTTACAAAGTTTACAATTTTAACAATTCTGAAATTTAAAAAAAAAAAAAGTAGATTATTGGAACTACATTTTTTAGTTAAGCTACAAGTCATTTAAAACATCAAGAACTATGTGAAATTTAGATTTGATTTGGCCAAAACTATGCCGCTTGGGTTGGTTTGTCCTTTTATTAATTCATTTTTTGAATTTTGAACCTTTTTGCTTGTATTTTTGTATACAAATATCATTTACTGCAATTTCATGAATTGGTCATTGAGGAAGGTTATCTTTTCAAGATTCAAGTATTATATTGGATGAATGAGAAGTTAGTTGAACAAAATAGTGTTTGCAAGCCCTCTATTCATTGTCTAGAATATGGATATCGGAACGCTTAATGGATTAGGGTTAATACGGGGTGGAATTGGAAATATTTCAATTTATTTTCATAGGACTTGACCCTAGTTTTCACTCAAGTGAATAGATTCATGCATAATTGCACAGTGGATCCTTCCAATTCATAATATTTTCAAGTAACCTATAACCATAGCTACATTTTTTCTACAAAATAGTATTTCTCTTCTTGCTTGTTTTCTTGTCTTAAATCCATTGAAGAGTGATTTGAGGGATGTCATAATAGAGGGCTTTTTTTTGTGAGATTTAGCAAAAAAATTCCAGAAGAAAAAATGTTTATTAAGAGAAGTAATAGGTGTGAAATATCTAGAAAACATATATGTGTTCTCAATTAATGCTAAAAACAAATTTGTGCTCCTATGATAACACCATAGATGGGGTACTTGATTCCAAGAACATGCCCTTCATAACTTCTAACATTTGTGAACTATAAATTGAAGGGTAAGACCTCCATCTATACTCCAATATAGGGGCAAGCACAAAGAAAAAGACAAAATAAACAACAAATAATGCTTGAAAGGACATTGCAAGCTTGAGGGGCATTTTAAATATTGTTAAATTCAAACTAGAACAAATGTCAACAATCATATCAACATGAAAGACGTAGAGATAAATATTGTTGTGTACCCTAATGATTGGTCTAAACACCTAGAGTGTGTAGTTAGTGAATAATCTTGACAATATGAGTGTTGGCAACTTTTAATTTAACCTTTGAACGTCAAGGCGGACGTTTTGTTTTGGGGGTTAATTCCCCTGATGGATTGAGTTAGTTGTAAAGTAAGGAATGCGATTGCAGTTGCCATTCCAGGTTTTAAATTTGATTAAGGATGTATAGCAACGTAGTTACGTGGTGCTAGTGACTTGCACTGGCCACAAGATGGCAAGATTTGTTAAATTGGCAATATTATTGCGTCAAAAGTGGCGGTCTTCTGTACCATTTTGATGAAATGTTGTGCCATTTTAATGGAATATCTTGCAATTTCTAACCTATTCCGTATCATTTTAATGGAATGTTGTGCCATTTTAATAAAATGCTGCACCAATTTACTTTAATACCACCATTTTAACAAAATTCACCATCAAGTCGTAAATGTACAAGTTAACATGAACTCCCCAATTTACAAACATTGACAACTGATATTTCTTACCACAGACTGATACTTACTCCAGCCCACCAATACACTACACTAATGATGGTAAATAGTGTTACCCATACTTACTCTTTTAGAAATGCTATAATTTTTTACTCTACATGAATATATTTACGGAGTGCATGGATCCTAATAGCACTATGGTTGGGAAAACTTTGTACCTATAGTTGGTAAAAATATTCATTAAGAGTAAAAACTTATGGCTATTTTAAATCAATTAGTGTAGGTAACACTATTTACCATTATTAGTGTACCTTCCTACAACACATTTCGTATCCAAGGGAAGCCTCTACAGCTAGAACAATGCTTGACAACACAAGTAGACAGTGCTTGCATAACTACATCCGGGCTGCATTTCGTGAGTAACTTACCAATCGAGCAAATCTGCTGCTGCTAGATATATCCATACTTCCCCCAAAACAAACAAACAAGCAAGCGGAGATGCCTGCCTGCCTGGTTTCATTCTAATTGTCCGATGCTCTTGTTTCGATCTCTACAGTAGCTGTAGATGAGCTTTCGATCATCAGCCACCCTGGCCTTGCTTAGGTAACTTAATTAATTAATTATACTCCATGCCATTCCATCCACAGTTATCATATATGCTGAGACTGTGACTTTTCACATGTAAGTTACTGTACAGAAAACCTGCAGCCATTAACTTACAACAACTGTTTGGCCATGAGTTTCGACTGTAGTGATCGATTTCTGACTTTCGAATTGATTACCGTAAGCTTAACATAAGCTGTGTTTGAAGACAGAGCTAGTATCCTAGCTTCTGGATCATGCATTCAAGAGGTTGGTGTGGACAGATTGCTGCTCGGAGTCTAGACACCCTGTGGCCAAATGGTGGACAGTATTGGATTGGACTGGAGAGAATAGATATATAGATATATAGATATATGAGAGGTGTGCATTTCCATTTCAGGTGTTGGTGTTTGCTGAGCAGTTCTTGAATGTCCCAAAGTGTGACTCATGGCATCGGATGTGATTTCTTATATACTGACTAGGGCACAACGGAATGTTTTGTAAAACAATGTATCAGCAGCAATTTGACGTACATAGCATTAATTGGGGAGAGATAGTCATTTCAATCTGATTTAATATACTTGTTCAAGAGAGGTTCAATGTCGGCATCTGAGCAGACACCCTGGGATTCCTCTAAGAGTTGGCTGCAAAGATGATGTTCCACTAGCATGACTGGATTAATCTTGAATCCTCTTGGATGTCCTAGCTCAGCATATAGATCATTTCTACTATTTGCGTACATTCTTAATTAGTGAGGAAGTTGGTATTTGATCGTGGCATTTTGTATAATTATATCTATAGATGAAATTTAACAGAAGCACTAACCTCCACTTGATGGAGGTTTTCTAAAATGTTGAAACGGAAAGAAGCGGATTTATCTCTCTTATCATTGAAGATGAAGGTGTCCCGGATCAATTGCAGAGACTCAGAAGTCTGTGTTTGCATGACTTAACTTACAGCAAGCAGGACCCCCTCTGAAGAACATTCATGCAGGTCCTGATGGAAGATGATGTGCATCTTCCGGTGATAGCCATCCACTCAATGAGCACATAGAATCTCAAGTGCTTTCCCTTTTGCTTGGACGTAAGCTTACCAACTTCTGTGTTGCTTTGCCTGTAATGTGAGCTTGAAATTCCTTTAATTTATCGCACTCAACTTGGTTTTGTACTTATTAAGATGTTTTTGCAAAAGCTCAACAGGTAGAGTAACGTATGATCTAGCCTACTTAATTGCTGGGAAGCAAATAATTGTTGAGGAGAGTGATCATTTTTTCTGCATTGCAATATCAAGCCACTTAGTAACTTGTATGCTGTATTGGCAGAGGCTGTTTATGGACCAACTTGAGGAATRTAGGGAGACATCCCTGGACATTTACTTCATTAAAATTTGTTACAACCGGCTGTGACCGAACTACTTTTCGATAGCAGCAATAGAAGTTCAAACAATTGAAAGTGAGTACAAGCATGGGATGATAAGGATTAAACATCACCATAAATTATGGGGATCTCCTCATACATTATATTTAGCTTATGATGCCTCCGCATAGTCTTGTTGCTTGAATGTTTTTGAAACAATTTAGTTTATATGAGATGAAATTAAACCTTGTTCTTTTTTGTGAGTCACCTCACTGGCCAAGTTTTGCTTGAGCTGGCATTCTCATCTGAACCAAGTTGGCATGTGCAGCAACCCTTTCAAGACCAAGGATTTATGGTTTTAAATTGACCACATTTTGATTGATCATACACTAAAGAGTATAATTCAAATGCTGAAATATTTTTTCTCACCAGATTGAGTTAAGAGTATTGTTGTGTTGGTTAATAGAAATATTTTTTGGTACATTCAACTATGAATCCACATATATACATCTGAAAAAATCATGAGGCCACATATGGCTTCTTGGGTTACTTAAAGGGTTCAATGTGACATTGTTTGAGCTCCTTATGCATTAAGTTAAAGRTCCAGTATTTCAATGTGGAACTTGCCATTCAAGATGGATAATCAATGAGAATCGTGAGCAAAGGTCAGTAAGTTAGTTCTTTGACTGAATGGGAGTTTTTTTTCTGAATAAAGTTTCTGATTGTTTCCGTGAAGGAAGGAAACGGGCTGCTCCATGTGCAAATATTGTGCTGTCACTATCTTATTATCAGTGGAGACTTATTGGTGTAGCCCAAAGTACTTGGAAGGTAAGGTAAGTCAACGTACCGGTGTCACAATTCAGATGTGACCTGTTCGTGCACATGTCAAATTGCAGCACAAATAGGTCGCATCTGAATTGTGGTACAAAATAATATAAGGCAAGCTTACTTTAGTTTCCTGAGAACGGAGAAAGTTAGTCCACTCGATCAGTTCCCAGCCACAGTCCTACTATGCATCACAGTCTCGTAGTCCTGCAGAAACACTGTTAGTTTTTTGTGTGCCAAAACACAAGAGAAGAAAAGAAAAATTACTCTCATTTTTGTGGGTACTACTTTGTTACTGGTGAGTCAATTCTTTACTGATGTACTAGCTCACTCTTTATAGTCATAATTTTTAGATTTTAGATTAGCATGGGGATTTACAGGAAGAAACCAGGRGAAGACAGACACAAAGATGCTGATGTTGGTTCCACCATTGTCAAATAGTTTAGCAAACAGGCAGTTTGATGTCTTTCACTACTGTAGTTAACCTTTAAAGGACGAGGCAGACATTTTGCGTCCTTTGGGTGACCAAAATCTCATCTGGTGAGTGGACACTCGCTAATTTTCATCCATTCATTTTGTGAAAGTAACCACACATATTTCAATCATCATGGGAAGTCAAATTTAGTGTCTTTAATTGCTTCCATATTTTTAGGTAGGCCTAATTTTATGAAGATAGTAAAGAATTTCACATGAAAGTGTTTTGTGCCACATTGTCCTTCTCGCAATTTTTGAATGGGTAGCATCAGGTATTGGTTTGTACAATTTTTCCAAAGCTAAACATGTGCATGAACAGTGTTTTTCCCCTTTCCCTGCGGGGATAGGTCCTCCCTTTAAGGGTTAATCTTATTACTGACTTTCCATCATGCACTAAGCTTAACCTTTGAAGGACCAAGGTCTTTTTTTTTTGTGAAAAAACACTCAAAACTGCCATTTCTATACCAAAGAGTAAAAAAAAATCTGAAATTGTTTTGTTTGCAAATCTAACCATAGGATCGTACACCTAACTAGTATGAGGATGTGTGGAAAAAATTTCAGAATTTTTGACCTCACATATTGTAAGACATTTGTGTTTAAAGTGAAAAAAACAAAGTTTGCAGCACATTGCAGGACTAGATTATTTGACTTGCAACCTTCTTAACTTTAATTTTTTGCACTATAGAGTTTTGAGCTTCAAATCTTTCTTTTGGAGAATTAAATTGAGAATCTATGGGGAAAAAACAAAATTCAAAAAAACTTAATTTTTATTCTTTAGAAAATTGTTAAATAGGTGTAGATAAAAGATAGAAGGAAAATCTAAATTATTAATATCTCTAAGGTGGAATTAAAATGCACTAATCCCAATAGTGAGACTTTTCTGGCATTCAAACTACTGTAAACCATGTGGATGTTTTTTCTTCTTAAAATTGTAAAAAATGCATTCAGAAATGAATCTTATAAGTTATTTTTTCAAGAAGATGCTTCAAATGCTTGAAAAAAAAGATAAATTTTCCATAACTTTCTTATAACAAATCCAAATGGAATGAATCAAAGCTTTCCATATAGACAAAAGTATAATCTATGAGAAAAAATTCAAAAAAAAAATCGAACTTTTGAAATTTTTTTTGCTGCCCCTCCCTTCCCCCCCCCTTCTCCCCTGTGTTGACTTGTTTGGGGCATAACTTTTGTTCCCAGGCAACGATTGAGAAAAAATTTATATTCCCATGAAGCTAAATAGTTTTTCTATCATCAAAAAAAGTTTCAAAAAATCAAGACAAAAATTGAGACCGTAGGTGCATGCCCCAAATCTACCTTGTCCCTCAAAGGGACAAATGGTCCTTTAGGCATTAACATGACCCAGTTGTGTGAACACCCAATTGAGCAATCCTAGTAACTTAATACGGAGTATATGGCAATCTGCAGGCCAGTAACTTAACTCAACCCTTTAGTGACTGGTTGACCACATTTTGGTCGATTTTTGGACTCTATACTCACTCTAGGTCAAAGTACACCTAATTTGAAAACACTCCAAGAGGAACGGAGTTAGAAAATCTTTAGATCCTCAATTTCAATCAAATTGTTTGGGAAGGCGTGCAAGTAAGCTAGGCTAGTTTCAATAATATGGTGTTGGCCTATGAAATTTACAAACAAGCTTCAATTGGGGCAATATTTTACAAAACACATGAGCCATGAAGGTGACAATGTTGCCTAGTAATCCCACCACTGTCTAATTCATGAAATCCAAAGATATGCATGAATTAGCTAAGGTAGGAGGAACAAAACCTGACCATCTAAGAGCTAACACTGAGTTTTCGGGTGGTGGAACTTCTTCAGATATTTTTCAATAAACTTTTTTTTGAAAGACAAGTGAAATCAGAATCTAACCCAAGTTCTTTCATATTTTTTGAAGCTTTATGGAATTAGTTATGAATTTATGAAGTTGTAGTGGCATACAACCTTAGACCGCCAAATGTACTCTCTTTGTACATTCCTGGAAAAATACACTGCCCCCAAAATCAACTGCGAGCACTAAAGGGTTAAACCTTACAGGACATACCTAATGATTGAACTTCAAAAACTTCAAAAACTTTGTTGAACTTCAAAACTTTCACCTTTAATGGGATCTCTCTTTGTATATGATGTCCAGACTGCTTTTGAAATTTTGTCCAAAGAAGAAAGCATCTTGTATAGTTGTATCTATCATAAAATTCTCAAATTAGTTTGAGCTTAATTTGAAATTATTGTGAATTTTTGAAGAAAAAGTGAAAGAAATTCATATCTAACAAAGAATACCTTCAAAAAATCTAAATCTCAAGTATACATGTAAATTAAAATCTTCATCGAATACTGTAGCAAAAATAAAAACGCAATGTCATTCTATATTTTAAAATGTTGTTATAGTCTCTAAACTTCAAAATACAATAAAGCTTTCAATTAAAGGATTTTATCAACATTTTCAAGTTGATTGGAAACTAAACTTGGAAAGCTTAATTTTGTTATTTTATTGGAAATTGGAAATATGAAAAGTAAACTTTTTCAAAGTCAAAATCAAATTTGAAGGAAATAATAAGATGCTAAAATATACTATGCTAAATCAACACATTACATGATATCAATGAATCCTCTAAAACAGCTACATAGGTTGATGTGCATGCTCTATTAACAAAAAAAATTGGATTAAATTTTTCATTTTCCTATCTACTGTTTGTTCACACTTGTCAAAAGGTAGTAAAACATCATGGCTAGCATTCTAGGTTTAAGCTCAATGCCCACTCCACTTGCCAAGTTACAATCATGCTTAATAGTCAAATTTATAGAATATGAAAGTGCTTGTTCCAATCATATAGCTCAGAAATTCTATTTGTGGTGATTTAGAAGGTATATTGAATATATTGCAAAATGTTCTTTAATTTTGATTGATCAAGAATCAACCAAAGCATTTAATCACCTATGGTATTAAATGCTTTATTGTTGTATAATGCATTCATAATGTAACTATAATTTCAACTCTTTTTTACATGATCATTATATTTGATGGTTCATAATGTCCCCCAAACTCCAAGCTTTAACGACAATAGAGGTCAAAGTTGATTTTGCAAGTGTCTAATACTAGAGTATAATGACTACCTTTTGACATAATTAAAATTAATCCCCTCAAATAATTTGAGCCTCTTGTGAACATTGAATTAATTTTTGTCATGAAAGTAATATATATTATAAATTGTGTATACAACCTCCAATGAAATGATTTATATCCATTTCTTTGTGAAGACACAATATTACATTGTTTTCACAACTTTTGTGAAAAAATAGAAAAATCATACTATTATTATATCTATTATTATTTATGTAAATCGTTGTGAATTCTAGTACTTATTTTGAATTCTCAATATGAGTTGTTTGTTAATTAATTGTTTATTTCTTAATGGAATTGATAATTTATGCTTATTTGAATTTCATGATTATAGTAAGCATGTTTCATGAGTTAATTAAAACTCATTCAAAGCATCTTAAAATTTTAAGAAAGAAGGAAAGGAACCTAAAATTACTTATTTATAGAAACAAGGTGCAAAACAAATTAATGCTTCAACAACTCTAAACTATACACTTCAACATTACATCAGTCTACAATAGAATATTAGATGCCTTGATGGATTTGACAATCACAATTTTAATAGAATGTGCAAACATCTTTGGCTTAAAGCTTCAAGTATGTAAATAGTGAGGGCAACATTCTTTTGAGGTAGTTATAAAACTCATTAGTATCCATTGTTGATGGGAAGTTGGGAATACAAATAAAATTTAAACATAAATCTGACATTCAATACAAAAAGCTTATATGGAGTTCATTGAGTGGCCATTCACTATATCTTTTCCTTATGTCTTCAATCCCTCCTATTTAAAATTTAGCATTAATATTAAATTAGATTCCATTTTTAGGATATTAAAATAGTTTTCTAAGAATGCTATGACAATATAATAATAGAACATGGTTACTAAAATTGTTCTTTTTTTAAATTTTATTTCAAATGTACATCAAAAAATTCCAAAAAACTTATGAGACCAAATAAAAGTTAACTAGTAACTCCTATATTAACTCACCATTTCATATGCATTTCAAAAACTTCAAAATTGTTTGAAAAGGATCTCAAAGTTATTTTTTTAATGAACAAAGTGCTAAACGATATTACGTAATTATCAACCAATCCAAACAATTCTACCTCTAGGTCATAAAATTTTACAAAAAATATTTGATGCCTTAGTTGGAATCAATAGTGGCATCTCAATAGAGTACAAAAATCATAGGTCCAAAGTTTAAAGCGTATTAGATCATAGTGATGGTAATATTATTTGGCAATTGTCAAGAACACACATGTCTACTATAGTTGGAACAAGACGTGTGGGCCCTAAAGAATCTCCTACACAATTTGACTTTATACGTCTATAGTAAACAATTTGATCTCAAACGAGTCGATTTCATGACAACATCAACATTGAAGTGGGTGAGGTAACATGTGAAAACTAATGTAATGAACAAATTTTATTAAATGTGCTTGTGAATTATAAATGTGCCTGGAACATTTGAAATGAAATATGAAAATCGGCACAAAAAATAAAGATCTATCATAAAGATTAAAAATTTGTATTAATAGTCTTTATCTATAAAACATTGAAAATAACTATATAAGTGAATCGACGTAGACTATTTGTAGAGTACGTGTGATTTATGTGTAATGTCTAGATCGTTTAGAGCAAGGTGGAATTTCTGCAACATCTTGTAGGGGGCTTGAGTTTGAAGTATTGGTTTTCTCTTCCTCAGGTTCAATTATAGAAGCTTTCATTTCTTGAATTAAAACTTGTGCCTGTTCGAAGGATAGATCTTCCCAGGGCCAAACCACGAATGATCTTCTCGTGCTGCGTATCATGAGCATACGCCAACATTTCAGCGGCCTTTTCACTGGCCGTACCGACCATCAGCAAACCCATGGCTATACCAGCAGCCTCACCGGCGACGGCACTATCCGTGTACAGAACGTTCTTCACGTCCTCGTAAATCTCCTCATCGGCTGTACCCAGAGCAGCTAAGCCTAACCCTAAACAAGCACCATGTTGAATCACCTCGTTGCTAGTGTTTCGCAAACTCTCCAACAGAAACTGCTTGATACCCTCGCCATGGTTGGCATGAATCAAACCTAAAGCATACAGCGCTCCTCCCTCGGAATACGGACTCCCGCCACCAGTGCCGCCGTTCTGGGGTAAGTAAGGAGCCATCAAAGACCTCCCTTGTTGATGGTGACCGCGATGAATCACACCCAGGCCAGCCGTCGCACTGAATTTCGCCCAGTTCGTGGCTCTCTTCAGCCAATCCAAATTCTCACGCAAAAACGTATCCACCGTCGTACCCGCGTGCATCAGAGCRTTCGAGTAAATGGTCGCACTGTGACAAACACTGTTACGCAACTCCACSGACTGCTTAATCGTCTTCAATATCAAAAGGTCAGACCTATTGTGACTGTAAAGAAACTGCAAAGTCAAGCTAATGGGMGTCTCCCCRGAAAGAATGCCCTTCAACTTCCCCAACCTCTCCACGTACGGCGTCCTCTCTTCCGCAGACGCGGCTTCCTCGGCGTCGTGCCTCGCCAACAGAGGCTCCGTCAAATCGGCGTCCATAGCCGTAGGGCCACCCYCAGTCATAGCACTAATGCCATTCTCGTTCCGACTCAAACCACTCGCCGCACTCACCGCTGGCTGATTTCTGTGGTTAATCATTCCACAAGAGCGTGCGGTTCCTCAACCAGGGAAAAATGTTTCATACTAGAAAATCACTGAGTTCGTTGAAAAAAAAACCCGTGAAGCATCTAGTGAAGCTCGTGAAACTCTCACAGTCGGGTTACTCTGTACACGTTGCACCACATGAAAGCGATCACACAATGCCCTAACCCCTAAGCATCAACAACAACGCACACATTCTAAGAATTTGCGCAACTAAACCCCCTGATGTTGTCCCTCGGCCATGCACCATCACGTTACAACAAAGAACGTAAAATCTGATCTTCATGACTACATGCTGCATTAGTTTTAGGTGGAGAGGGAAGGATACCAGACTCAAAGAAAAATCGACTGTGAACTCCAAAACAGCAAGTTGTTCTTTTCTGCCCGAGTTACCTCAACACGACGCAGCGATTCGCTTCAATTCGCAATTCTCCGAAAAAGCATGCGGGACGAAATAGAGACTCAATCGCAGCCAAAGAATGGTCGCATTTCTCGACTTAAGATTTTCCTTTCCTTCCTCGCCGACAGAATTTAAAACCTGGAAATTCCACTGCAGRAATTGACSAGCTCTCAACTGAAACATCCACCAAGAATGCGAAGCAAGTGATCTCGGAGAAGCGTGAAGAAACTTCGTGACGAAGTACAAACGTCGCCGGCCAGCGGGCTAGCCGTCTGTCGTTCCCCCTTCGGGAGCACCGACGTTCCCCTTGTTGGGAGCGTAAGCGTCTCCTGACGGGGCCCATAAAAATAAAAGCAAAGATTTTGGCCTAAGTATTCACAATATAGAGCCTTCATTGTATTCACCTAACTAGTAGGAAAACAACAACTTTCTTCTACCCATAGCTTTCAATACCTCGTGCTTCAAATTGTGGATTCTTTTCCATCATCTTGAGAACAATACCTTGAAAATGTTACTATACAATGTCTTTGGCAAAAACAAACGTTTCAAGTTCATATATATGTCTCTTATAAAAGAAAATCATGCACTTGTAAAAACAAATATCTACAAGGTCTTGAATAAATATAATTTTTTTATAAGCATTTCAAAATGTTCAAAAGTATTTGAAAGTGGCCTAAAGGTTAGTTGTTTAATGAAATAGTTATTAATTTACTGAAAAAAGGTGCTACAATAAATAATACTATACATTAATCCATTAAGGATCATGGTTGATTTGGAGGGCAGGCAAGACATTCTCTAGCTCCTAACAAAACGAGGAAAAAATTATCAAATTGTGATGCTTTCTCAAGATTTGACCATGCCGATGGAATTGGCATGAATGATTGGGTCTCTACAATAAATTTTGTAGCAATTCAAGGTTCCCTTATTGGAAGATTTTTGTATTTTCAGACCAACTTTCATTAGTTTTTTCAACCCCTAAATTGCATGCTAGGACATAGATTGTCGTGATTCTTGTCCCTATGCATGCAATTTACAATTCCCCACATCCGTCCTCTTTTGTTTGTATCCAAATTCATTCTAAAACTCTGCTATCAATAAAAAGGGGTCACACTACAAGAGAAAGGGGTGATTTAAGTATAGTCCTAAAGATAAGATTTTAAGTAATGACTTGTAAGGAGTCTTTGAAGTAAGATTATACTAAAAACACGTGTCTTTTAAGTGAAATTTTACTTAAAAGACATGTGTTTCTAGTAAATTCTTACTTAAAAGATTGATTACAGGTCATTACTTAAAATCTTATCTCTAGGACTATACTTAAAATACCTCTTTATCTTGTAGTGTCAATATCAACCCAAAAGTGGTCAACCAGTCCTTAATGGCTTAACTATTCCAAATTATTTTGCCTCAACATCAAAAATATTCTTTAACAAAAAATTATATGCCTTGATTGGTTTTAATTGTGGAGATTTCAATAGAATATGCAAAAGTCATAGGTCTAAAGAGTAAAGCATATCCAGAGGTGATGGTGAGATTACATAGCAATCTTCAGACTACACACATCTTTACTATAGTGGTAAAGCAAAGCAAAAAATTTAATTAGCCTATGGCATTCACTATAAAAACACCATAGTTTTCACTCACTAAGTAGCCATTCAACACTTGTTTTCTCTCTATTTGCAGTCTTTCTTCAAGAATGTGGAGGTTGCTCTTGAAAAATATCATTATTGGGCACCTTTCATAAAATTGTTTTATTTCAAGTTCACAATTTGTCTTCTATAAATCCAACTTTTAATATAATTTATCCATTGTCAAATAAATTATCTTCTATTCCAAAATATTTCAATTCCTAAGTGTCAAAAGTTTTGATTACGTCTTTATGGATCAATTCATTAGTACATTAACTAGTTCATGATGAGATTTAAACTAATTATTGTTGGTTGTAATGAGTGTGCAATTTAGAGATAGGCATCCAAAGATGAAAGATTTGTGCACTAGAATTAGGTGCTTTTGGATGATAAATGTATTGGAATTATACACTTGCCAAATCTCTGGCCAAATTCAAGTTCGATAATTCCAAGACAGAGACAAATGCAATGGAATTAGACATGGCTAAGCTAATAATTGAAGTGTACACTTGGATTTTGAATAATTTTTAATATTATAAAACTTTTAATTTAGTAAATGGTTAGATAGAACTAGAACTAGAARGCTAAAGATAGACAGTCATAAGTATAACTTCAACTTGAATGGATGGTTTTAAATACAACCCAAAGTAGAAGGGAAATTTTAGCCTATCTTAGGAACCAATAGTCTTCTACTATACAAGACACAATTTGGATAAAAAGAGAGTCTCCAAGTTTGTCTCTCTACTATTGTTGGGTAGTTTGACCTCTATTTAGAAGTCTTTTTTTATTTCATTGCATTGTACACTTTTTTGTATTCTTGATTAGAACAAATTGTTGTTTGAAGATTGAGTTGCCATTGCAGGCCCTACAAGTTATTAAATGTAAATGCAACAATAATTGACACTAATAGCAATTAAGCTTAATCATTATTTTGAAACACAAAATATTTTTATGAACTCTTATAAGTAAGTGAAAGAGGATTCTCATGCACTTAGCATGCATTACTTGGATAACCTATGAATAATTTATAAAATCTCAAAGTATTAAATGTACGTGTACCAAAACCCGAAACTAGACTCTCTTAGGCTTTCATGATATGGTTGTGTACATCTTGTGACATCAAAATCTATGTTTTAGTGCCACCAAAGGTAGCTACTACATTTAGGACAATTTTGGATGCAATACTTGATTCCCTTGGTAACCAGTGTTTTTTTTTTTTTTTTTTTCAAATGCCCCTCCCTTCGTCCGCGATGACCTTAAACTACCCTGGGTGATGGGATGGATGATAGGAGCTTCCGTTGGAATCCACAAGGTTCCCGGTTCAACTCTTGTGCTGACATTGCTCGCATGGGGGCTCTTCGTGCTAGTGCACAAGGAGCGGGTTTGTTCCTTCATTTATTCCTAACGGGGCAATGCGCCAGGTTTCCTGGTTGCGGTGTTCTGTCAGTCTAGCTGTGACCCGGTCCGTATGTTTCAAAAAAAAAAAAAATGCCCCTCCCTTATTCACACAAACCTCGTAAGAGCTGGACCAAATTTCCCTACAATTGACCCTTCCAGTTCTCCCCGTAACTCAGATTAAGATTCTTATGGGTTCTTGGAGCCCATTCTAATTACCAAGTTTGTCCATTATTCCCAAAAAAAAAATACAAAAGTCTTCTACTGGCTGTACCGCATGATTCAGAAATAATATTCCAACCCAAGCAAAAAGATAGATCCACTAACTTACCACCACCTGCCAGGAAGCTCCCGCCACGAGGACGAAACATTGAGTTTTCTCGCCGTCCACCACCAGAGAGTTGCCAATCATAGATGAAGTTAATGTCATTGGCATCAACATCTCACTAAGATTGAGCTAACACTTGCCTGTGAAGACACTTATCTGACCATATGTGGTTTTTTTGAGTCTCAGGTCTTTGACGGGCACGATGGCCCCGATGCAGCCTCATTTGCAAGAGATCTGCTGATGGATTGCATACTTCAAGATGCACTATTYCCCTTTTCGGTAGARGAGGCTGTTAAAAATGAGTTCCTGAGGCTGGATAGGGACTTCCTGGAAGCTTGTCAACAGAACAGCAATATCCACTCAGGAACCACTGCCCTTATTGCACTCCTACAATCGAGGTAACTATGTTTTTATTGAAACCCTAATCTTGGAATGTCCTTACCACCGACGGTTATTGAATACTTGAGATGAATGTGAATGAAACTGGAGAATGATCGGTTCAGTACATCGTTGCATAATTTCATTAGTCTGGGGGAATCCCATGCTCCTGCTGTTATCAAGTAAGCAAATTTGCTTTGTTTTCAGAAGAGTGAGATTGTTTCAGGAGCTTTTAGTCCGCATCAATGACAGATAGTTTCCTGCAGTCGAGAATGCACAAGAATGCTTTCTTGTGCTGGTTTGGTGTTTTTGGGTATTCTGCTTTTTAGGAGACGCAGAGCATACGATAAGTAAGGTAGAAGCTCCGTGAACCATACAGTACGTTAGAGGCTCTGTTGACTGTGCAGGTGAGCTTGGATTTGTGCTAAGTGTGAAAATACTTACTCTATTGACATTTCGTAGGTTGCAATAGATTTGTAGCTTAACACAAAATAAATCTGCAAACTTTTAGATGGTGCAAGTTTCTAGATTGTTGCCGGGAAAGATTCAAGGTTCACCTGTGTGTGAATGGAACCTCATCCTTTCTGTATGATAGATAGAGATTTTACATACGGCAGTTTTCTTTAATGTTTTTTTTTTCTGGCTTGTTTTTGGAACTAGGGCAAGCAGAGTTGATTTGTTTTCTTAACACGAAACAAACTGGCGATTCTTTTTCAGGAGCTTGCTGGTGGCGAATGCAGGCGACTGCCGTGCAGTGTTGTGCAGAACCGGCCAGGCAGTGCGGTTGTCCACAGACCACGACACTGTGCACAACAAGGGTGAAATCGAGCGCATTAAATTAGCAGGGGGCACAATCACTAGTGACGGATATGTCAACGGACAGGTGACMGTRGCTCGAGCCATWGGCGATTGGCACATGCCCGGCCTCAAGAATGTCAACGGGACAGGGCCTGTGATTGCATTGCCTGAGATTCGGACTTGGGAGCTTTCTGGAGACGACGAGTTCTTACTCCTGGCATGTGATGGACTGTGGAACGTCTTCACTGATGATCAGGCCATCATCTTTGCTCGTCGCCAGTTGCGCAAGCACAACGACCCCGAGCGATGCTCTGAAGCTCTGGTGCGAGAGGCTCTGAAGCGGAAATCCCAAGACAACATCACTGTCATCACCGTGTGTTTCCAGGCCGAGGCTCCACCTGGTCCTGCTGTTATAGAGAGGAGATCCTCGACAGCCATGTCCTTCTCCTCCCTGCAGAGGGATCTTGATTTTGCTCAAGCTTCTTTCCAAGACCGCAGGTTCAGTTGACCGTTGCTAACTTAGTCTTTTGCTTCCGCTTAAATTTAGTTCTTCTCGTTCCCTATTCTGAGTTTTGATTCTTTGACGTTTGTGAGTGAAGACATGAACTTAATGTCTGACAGAGCGATTAATTTGAGATGAGCTTGCTTCTGTAGGAGTAGGAATTTCACAGTAATAATGATATCAGTTGTAGAATGATGATCGAGAAGCACCACACATTGGAGATTGATGGCCGTAGATTTGGATTATTTGATGGTATAGTTGATTGCACATGAGAAAGCTTAGGCTCTAAGCACTCATGCAGAGACACTGACATTTGTGAACCCTGCCCAGACATAGTTTTAATTTGTTTCTCTGGTCGAATTGCATTTTTGGGGGTTGATTCTGCCTCCTGTTTATGTCTGGCTGGGGAGGGCCATCATCGTAGAGATTCATGAGCTTTTCCCCTCCAAGTCATGGCAGTTCATTTTGTGTGTGGAGAGGATACCTAGCCAGGGAGGATTGACCCTCTTATATTGCCCCGTCGGAAGGTAAATGTAAAAAGTTTCCCCCGATTTTGTATTTCTTCACCTCCCCCTAGCTAATTTGGGGCCTTTGATTGCAAATATGAACTCAGAATTTGCAAATTTTATCATATACTGCAAATAAATAAAATCCAGTGTTTTCTCCAGGGGTGAAAAATGGGGCAATAAGAGGTCAATTCGTAGAGATTAATAAGAGGTCAATTCGTAGAGATTAATAAGAGGTCAATTCGTAGAGATTATGAGCTTGCTCCCTCCTAGTGGCACGGCAGGTCATTTTGTGTGTGGAGAGGATATATTGCCCTCCATACCTAGATTTCATCTTGGCTTCTTAACCCTTGAACACTGTTGCGGACGTATTGTGTCCGATGAATCGAATTGTGTTGGATAGAATTGCAACTTTTCATCCTTGATATTAGGAGTGGAAAGGGAAGATCTTTTCTAGTACTATGACTTCCAATGAGTAGATTTGGCTTTTCAAAATAGATGATGTCACATGGTATAAAAAATGCTTGATTTCCACTCCCAGTGGTCCATCCTCTAAGGGTTAACCCTCAAGTGCGTCGATGTTCAGAATCTAAACGATGAACATCTTGAAACTGTAGTTTCATCCACCTAACTGTTGGGATGAAAGTTTTTCTAATTTGTAGAGATACTACATCAAGTTGTTGTTCTATCTAAGGGTTAGATTTGGTGTTATTAGAGTACATATTTTTCTAAAGTTAGCAATGTGCAAGTATGTCAAGTCATTGACTAGGCCAAAATTGCATTCTTTAGTTCAAAACTGAATTTGCCAAAATGAGGTCATAGATTTGAAGAACTCGATAATTTCAAAAAATCACCATGTTAAGAGAAACTCATTTCAAATCCATTCCAACAAATTCTACTCGAAAAATGGTAATATTTTTCTTGTGTTGAATTTTAAAGGAATTTTAAAATTTCCCTTTCAAAATTTATAAAAAAATATTGGTGATAACATAGGTGAATCTAACCGTACGGATGGAATCTACAACTCTTAGTCTACAACTTTTATTTCTATATCAATTCAAAATTATACTTCCAAATAATATTTTATAATGATTTATCTCAAATCGTCAATTTTTGGGATGAATCAAGACGCTCTAGGGTTAATTAGATTGCCTGGGGGTTCCAAAGTGACTACTTCCCTTTTTCTAGGCCATTTCACACGTGAAAGCTAGCGATATACAAACAAGTGAAAAAAGTAGAAAATCCAAATGTTGGAGTTTGCCTTTTTTGAAGATTTTGACTAGCCAAGGTTGTTTGCAAGGTTCAAAAAATAAGAGAAGATTTCAAGTTGACTTCATTTTAACCCCTAAAGGACCAAATTGCGTTTTTTGGCAACATAGTAATTTTGGGCAGCTCACTACGAATGGAGTTTTCATTATTTTTCTTTGAAATTTTCACACAAAATGTGTCCGAGGAGTAGCTTTAAAGCCCAACAATTTTCATAAAATTTGACTACATTGTTAAAAAAGTTATTGCATGATATGTGATTTTCAGTGGTCGGCGGACAACCCGGGCACCCCAAAAAACTTCTTCAAAAATTACTTTTTGAAGAAATAAAAATTTGAAATTGGTTCTTTACAATTATATATAAGTGGAAAGCTTTGAACCATTCCATTTCAATTGGTGAGCTAAAAGTTATGAGGAGTTTTAGTTTGTGGGTAGGTATATTTTTTAGAGACTCCATACTTACCCACAAACTAAAACTCCTTAGCTCAACTTGAACGGCTCTTGCTCCCTAGGGTGGGTGCCCACAGGTTTGGAGTCTCTGACTTGACATGTGGATTGCTCTTGTCTAATTGATCTTCATCGAGGTTTATTAGGTACTGCCGTTGTTGAATCCGTTGCACTTCTTTAAAAAATTAAAATAGAAAACTAAACATGTCCGCTGGGGGACTCGCTCCTCCGATTTTGTGTACTCTTTCCTTATCAATGGAAGTTGTCTATGTGTTTAAAAAAAACTCAAAAAAAACTCAAAAAAGCATGATTTTTCTTTTGACAATTTCTTTTGAACACTTTTTAAATCAAGACTCTACCTAACGGATTTATCCAACACTAAAGTGTCAAGATGTAATAGAAGCAGGGACAATCTGATACTTTAGTGTTGGAAAAGTCGCAAAACAAATATTTGAGAACAACAACCATGGGTGGAAGTGATCATGGGCATTCAATGATCTGAAATTTGGCAACTTCGATTTAGAGTCTAGTCAAAGAGAAAATGAAAAACCTTAAGAAAGGCGTGAGCCTCAACAAACCACCAACAGCTGAGAGCTAGTAACCAGCAGCAAAGCACCAAGAATTGCCATGAAAGGAATCGTAACCAGCTCTAATTGTGTGCATCAGTCTGTTTGAAAGTGTTTCAACTACGAGGAGGATAATTTGTTCGTAACCACACAATATACAATCATCCACAAGCAGGATAATTTGTTCAAAACCACACAATATACATCCACAAAGGCAACGATTACGTGAGTTTTCATCCGGGAACAGAATTGGTTACGTCTTGTAACCCATTGGCCTCCTCCCCAAATGGTCAAACCCAAAGACAAAGAGGCCAAGTAATTAGGTTTGTGAATTAGAACCTCCCGAGGATCCGCATCCCAACACGCACAAACCAGAGAAGCCAAGTCAGCAGGGCAGCTGGAAGGAAGGCGTGGACGCAAAGGAAAGGGGGCTGTCAAATTCGAGTACAGGTCAGTTAATGGCATATCCTCGAAAGGCTCCTCTCCTGACAAAATTTCGAAACACAAAATCCCAAAGCTGTAAACATCAGCTTTCATGGGAAAGGCATGTTCCAGATGATCGTCCTCCATGTTGGCCCCGAATATCTCAGGTGCCATCCATTTCCTCGTACCTACATTGGGCGTCAATCGAGAGTACCGGGTGATTTCTCGCTTGGTCTTCACCAACCCAAAATCCGCAATCTTCGCAAACACAAATCCATCGTCCGCAGCACCACCCGACAACGGGTTGACAAGAATGTTCATCGACTTGAGGTCGCGATGGGCCATCTTCCGAGAGTGGAGGTAGCTCACAGCATCCGCAATCTGGAGCATCAAGTCGATGGCGGCACGAAGGGAGAAAGGCTGAACCCGAGCTCCTCCCTTCATTCGGCTTCTCATGAACTTGTGTAAATCCATACACATTAGATCCATCAGAAGGGAGTCCTCAGAGTACGCCAGTACTTTGACGATGTGAGGGTGATTCATTGTCACTAGTGCATCGGCCTCAGCTGGTAAACTGGGGAGCCCGGCGTGATTGAAGATTTTCTGAGCGTACTTGAATCCCAACCACGTGACTTCTACCACCTGACCAAATGCACCGGAGCCCAGCGGCCGACCGTGCTTAACAACGTCTGGGTCAAAACTCCACAACAAGGATCTGTGGTCCTTCTCCCCCTTCAACTCCTCGGGGGAAAGTCCTCTCATTACTTGGCCAGCAAGACAAGAAGATGGATGTTTGTGGAAATGCGTATTGCCACAATCTTCAGCACTGCAAGGATGATCCCGCTTCCAATTCTCCAGCTCTCCAAGTAGCTGCTGCCAATCTTCTTCCGCTGCGTTCTCCAACAGAAAGTGCTCGTGGTACCCAAGTTGGGCTTGCCAAGGAAAATCTTTCAGCGCTGCCGAATCTTTCCTGCAGGCCATGGTGTTGAGCACCAACGATGTGCACCAGTGAATTTCTTTCAAAATGTCGGCAAATGCTTCGGACCGCTCGGCATGTCGAAGAGCCGTCTTCAGTGGAGGCAACTCCCGGCAACAATCTTCACTTAGGCTTTTCGCGCGTGTCAGCACCCGGTTCAACTCTGGCGTCACTTGAATCGGCGCAGCTGGCTCCCAACGACTCTGAGCGCCATCGATCCAATACGACAGAGGAGGTTCGTCCCATGGGCCCCAATTTTGGAGAGAATGCCGAATATAGGACGCAAGAACCTGGTGCTGGCGTGTACCGGACTTGACATCCACACCCGGTGGGGTATACTTTGAACCAGATTCCTCTGCAGAAAAAGCAGGTGAACAAATGAGTGCTTCAAATAGTACTGCGCAAGAAGAAGACCCTTAAACCAGACAAAAGGTGAGAATTTGATAGGATTGTCGGGTGGGTACAGAGGAAAAAAATTGCGTACTTTGGCAGTTGGGGCTCTGTGACCCAGCACTCGTGGAAGTACCGGAATCCGCAGGGGCTTCACGCAGCCGATCCATAGCGAGGGTCAAGAGTATTCACAATAACACCGAACAGGAAAAATCAAARCAATCGCCTTCCACACATGCCTCACTTGCACGAACAACGTCATCTCCAAACATCAAGCTTGCGCTCCATCGCCACTCCAAACAATCTAACAACCCAACGCCATGGGCGGACAACGCCCGAACCCTAGCAAGCAACCCAGACGATTGCCGACTTTTAGTTCCACTGCAGCCTGACGAATCCCCCCGCCTTCTACAGTACTGCAATTTGGTAGTCGATTACACCGYATTTCAGGACGTACTTTGACTACCGACAATTCAAAAATAGCAGGGGGCTTCACTGGTGGACCGCGTCTTACGGATCATGAAGAATAGAAGTCACTCGACTCACGCCACAGCAGCTTTGTGATGAACTATTTTCTAACCGTGACAGAGCTGGTTGCTTGATGAATCTAAAGCCAACAATTCCAGAAACTTTCTACCACTAAGGTAGAAGCACCTAAATGTGACCCTTGTTTTAGATTTGCAGATCTTGAGGGTAGCTACAAAATAACTGATATGTGCTTGTTAGGAAATGGAATAGGAAATCGACACAATTGGTTTTGTATTTTTCTGAGCTTGTATGAATATAATACAAATTTTTGAAAACAACTATGTAGATGCACCTATTGTGGACACTAGATTACAACCAAAGTGCACACGGAAGCACCCAAATGCGACACACTCTAATCTTGGATCTCACGCGGGTGATTGGTCACTTCTTGAAAGAGTGACAACTTCTAGGAACCCCACCTGTCTACTTTAAGTCCATTTGTGCTTGGATTGGGTCCACTTGCGCTTGGATTCAGGTCCTTTTTCAGATGTCTGTAAATGGATGATGTTACTTTTAGGTACTGTTACTTTAATTGACATCTGAGGATGAATTTTAAATTACCACATGAAGCTACTTTTAACACTCAGAGCCTCTGCCCCACAAAAGAACCCTCGCCACTATTGCTAAGTTACCAACAAGGAACATTTAACCCTGTAACTTAATGTAATGTAATGTTGGACGCTAGGCCAGGTGAAAAACAGCAGCGGTGGCCCATGGCCTTGGGGTGCCTAAATCATGAACCATGTCAAGTTCATAGTCTCTTCGAATGGAACAACACTGTGAAGTTGTTGCGACTGGTAGCTGAGGGTGTTCGCAAATTCGAATAAAGTCAGCCCTAAGCAGAAAGTGTGTAGCTAGATTTTCTCAACGAGTGGAATTAAAGTATTAATGGTGTACACCTCCATTTTTTGGAATTAGACAGACACATGAAATTCATCTCCGCTGTGATGCGGAGGATGACACGGATCATCGTTTTTACAGTGCTGAAGTCAAAGATCATCAGAGTCTTGCAAGCTTGACAGGAAATCACAGAAGCTAAAATTGAGGACGTACTATACAATGAAATTTCTCCCTTGCATTCTGAGGAGGAAACCAGAAATGTTTAATTAACCTGTTGTAATACATCTCCGTGACGTGCTATGCTTCTGATGTATATTTCTATACTGGCTAGTATCGTAAGGAGTATGTTGTAATGCGTGCCGCAGTGGGAATTATCAATTGTCGTTCTTTAAATAAATGGAACAACATTACCAAACCACAGTCGTAGTAACTTTAACTGCTATAGTGTTTTCAATTAAAATCTAAACTATAAGCAAGAAGCTGTGTACTTGTCTCAGCTCCTCAGTTTGCCGAAGATAACCTATTGCCAGCACTGTACGTATGGGGTAGTAGTATTTAGTAAAAAAACTTGTATGTGTGTATTCGATGATGAGTGGGCACAGTCATATGATTGTCCATTTATGATTTTTGGTGGACSTGCATGGTCATGTAAATTTTTGCCTAGGGCCATGTTCACGAACAATAGTCAAGAGAGAGTGTCGTCTATCCTGGTTGTGTTCCATGGGTTCTTGTTCGTGATTTGGCATGCAATAAATGCTGTTCACTCCTGCAACAAAATAATTCAATCATACTCTCGGTTTAGGCTGGCTTGCTACCAAAGTGATGCAAAGGGACTGGACAGGACTGGACTTTAGATGTACATCGGGAACTAACACCCCATTACATTGGTACTGATGTTGTACTGTTTCCATGGGCTCACAGTCCAACTTTGAAAATGTACAGTCGTAGTACAGCATCAATACTAATATAATCTAATACAATGCCTCCCTTTGAAATACCATTACATTAGTACTAATGTTGTATTACAACAGTACATTTTCTAAGTTGGACTGTGAACCCATTAAAACAGTATTGTTTCAATGGGGGGTACTTTCTTGATGTATCCATTGCAATCCAGTGTTATTGGATGAATATCAAGCTACCTGTGATAAATTCATAGATCTTTAGTTCTGGGGGTTTTAGAATCCTTCTAGCAACCGCTCCCATGTTCTCTTCATACGAGAATGTATTTTTGTTGTGCAGTACATCAAATATGCGTAATGGTTTAACTCCTTTAAGATGTGGCCAAGAATGGCCTACTAAACCTATATTCTTCAATTTTAGTCTTTGTATACAAGATCTTTTTTCATGCACAATCCTGTCATAGAAATCCCATTAAAATCAATAAATCAAAGATCAAGTGTGCATTTTCAAGCAATCTCACCAAAAAAATTTACGTTGAAAAAACAATTTTTACTACAATAATATCTACAGTGTAGGAGAAGTGCTAACATCCTTTTGGGTTTAACAATTTTCAAAAAAAAATTGGCACTTCACCGGTCTACATTTTGGGCATCGACTTTGAATGGTAATATTTATTTCCCATGAATAACTTTTACCTTCCATTTATGAATTTGAGTGAGGAATTAGGAACTTGAGTAAAGAATTGCAATAATCATTGTAGAGGTTTTCTACCAAAACAAGACTAACTAAACATGATCCCAATCATTTCTTAAGTATTATATCTATTTGAGCTTTGGTAATTTGTTTTCATGTTGTTGACTTTTCATAATTGATTTTCAAAATGCATATATTGCCAAAATCTTAAAACATTCACAAAGAAACTATAATCATCATGGAATTCAAAGGATTTAGGTTAGAGAAAAAGATGAAACAATAATTTTAAAATATTTGTACTATTTGAATGAAATAGTATGTAAAATACAAAATGAACTAGTTTTTGACCCCATCTTGTATTGGATAAAGTCATAATAATCATTGTAGATCAACAATGCTAGTTTGTGAGCCTAAAATTGTAAGCTTAAGAGCTGCGAGCGTAAGCCTAATGAGCCCAAAAAGTCGACTGAAAAAAACTTTGAATTTTTTAGGCCAAAAGAGAAAAAAGTGGAGTCATTTGAGATAAAAATTTATTTATGGAAAAATTTCAGCCCTATTATTGTGGACGTATGGAACTGGACCTATGACCATGGAAACGTGGTCAACATCCCAACGGGTGACAATTTTAGTCAACTTCCAACTCCATGTTTTTTCCTTGCAAAAATACTTGCTCAAACTCAAGCTCCTAAAGGGATTCTAAGTAAATACAAATTTTGGTCAAGTGACTTAGGGCTCATGCAATAGACACCACTCCTCCGGCATATACAAATTTTTAGAATGTCTAAACACTTTTTGATGCCCAAAAGGTTTTCTAGAGGTGATGTTGTCGTGACACATAGACACCAAAAAAAATAAAAAATAAAAAATTAGAAATTTTCTTTTGGAAATTTGAAATCCTGGTCTCTTCTACAGCCCTCTCAATTCTGGCAAAAACAATTGAAAAAAAATTAGAATTAATTTTTCAAGTCCCAAACTCCAAACTTAGAGAGGGATCTTTCAATACCAAGAAAGGTTTCAAGGGGGACGGAGTGGGAAAAAAAGGGATTTTTTTTTGCAACTCCGTCATCCCCAAGTTACTTCTTGGTATCGAGAGAGGTTTATGAAGGTGGCAAAGTTGCAAGGAAATCAAACTAAACTAAAATTATATTATATTATTATTATTTTTACTAGAATGTCCTAAAGCCCAAACCCTCCAAGGGGCCTCTCAGTACTGACTCAAGTTTCAGTCTAGGGGTCGCGGAGCTGTAATAAAAAGCAAAAAAGTTTGAAAAATTGAAAAAAAAAAGTTTTGAAAGTCCTAAACCTTCCAAGGGAAAGGATACCAAGAGGGGCTTTTAAAGGTGATACAGTTGCCAAAAGAAATTTAATTAATTGAAAAAAAAAAGTTTTGAGAGTTTTAAAGCCCTCTACCTCCAAAGTCTTTTTTAGTATTGACAGCGTTTTGGGAGGGTGACATAGTTGGAAAAAAATTGCAAAAGAGAAAAAAAAAATTGCAAAAAAATTTGGGAAAAAATCGAATTTCTTTTTTGTAATAAAAAGTTTTGAAAGTCCCAACTTCACATGGGGGTTAATTGGTACGGAGAGAGGTTTCTAGAGGTGCTCAAGTTAGTGGGAAAAATAGTGAAAAAAAGAAAGGAATAGTTTTTCGAGAGTCTCAAATACAAAACTCCAAAGAGGCTTCTTGGTGTCAAGAGGGGTCCATGATTCTTTAGAAGTGTTGGAGTTGCAACTGCAAAGGAAAAAAACTTGACAAAGTGAACATTTGAAGTTCCCCAACCCTACTTTAGGTCAATTGAAATATTTTCTTAAATTCACTAGCTATACAAATCCTAAACTTTTAAGCCACAATAATACATCCATACCCTAAAAATTACTAAAAATTATGCCAAAAAGTGGAGGCTCAAAGACTTCCTAGCTCACGCTCTAAGGCTCACAAAATAGAACCCTTAATTGTAGTTGGGAGGTATGGGGTCATTGCAAGAAAGACCGACCGTTTTTTGTAGTGTTTTGCATAGTACTCATGATTTTTCGGGAGTACTGTATAATTAAAAAAAAATTAGAAAAATATGTTTGATGCATATTCCTTCAAGAAGAAGATACCAAGGAAGGAAAAGTACAGAAAATTTCTCTAAGTAGGAGAACTAGAAAAGTGAAAAATCTCATGAAAATAAGTACTTTGATTTTTTAATTTTAAAAAATAGGGAAAACAATTTTTTTTAAAACTAAAAATTCTCAATTTGGGAAGACTTTATGGTGAAGAGATTTCACTAAAAGAATGATCTTAAAACCATCTTGTTTGTTCAGAAGTGCGCTCGCAAGGGATCCTTGTTCGCACCAATGTAGAGGAAATAAAATAATGTTTTTTTAAATTTCCTTTGTTAGATACATGCATGCCTAGTGTGGGAATAGACCATAGAAATTTTGTCTCTAGATGAGTAATTTTGGATACTCCCCAGTACTAAAAAACCCTAAACCGCAAAGTATGACAAATTAGCTAAATCAAAATTTAAATATAAAATGATTTTTAAATTTTTTTGAAAAATAAGGGATCTCATTGCTATCAAGTTAGACATCTCCAATAAAAATTCCAAGTTGATTGGGTTCATGCTCCAAAAGTTATAGCACATGACAACTTTGTCATTACAAGAGTGACGCAAAATAGGATTGGTCTTTCTTGCAATCACCCTGTGGATTACTAATATTATCATGTAAATTGATTTCACCAATTAAAAATAGATCAAAGAGAAGATTCAACTATAAGTAGAAGTTTATAAATGAAAAAACAAACTAACTTTCAATTCCAACTTCAATTTCTTAAACCAAAGATCAATAACATATTTGCAAAAAGTAGGCAACAATTGGAATTATTTGAAAGACCAACTTCATAGAAAAGACTTTTGGCAATGAGTTGTTAGACAAGAAATAGTTGATCTTTTTCTTTGTGATAAAAAGTCACATGGGTGAGTAGAAAGGGTGTTATTTGTGCTTTTGTCCTACAAAGTGTGCATAGAAATTTTAAAAAATCATTTTATAAGGGTAGTTCAAAGAAACACTTGTTTGTTTTCCTCAAAACAACTTTAGTAATGCCATAACAGAGCTCTGTGACTTTCGGAATTAATTTTTTTAAATGAAATAAAACATGGGTAATTTTTAAGCATTCAAAATAGTATGTGTGTAGAAATTCAAGCCTAGAAAAACTTATCTCTAAAAGTTATGCTAAACAAAATAGTGAAGAAAAATGCAAGAAAATAGATACTTTGGAATTTGGATTCTAGAAAATAATAAAAGAGTAAAAAAAAAATAGAATAAGAAAAGACAATTCTCTAGTTCTACTAACTTGAAGATGCATTTTCTCAAACAATTGCATCTTCCAAAAATAGAATTGTATTTTCTACACATCTGTAAAGGT
Source organism: Pleurozium schreberi (assembly GCA_006891605.1). NCBI lineage: Eukaryota > Viridiplantae > Streptophyta > Bryopsida > Hypnales > Hylocomiaceae > Pleurozium > Pleurozium schreberi. The sequence continues at coordinate 67,921 of VACF01000437.1, read as the reverse complement.
TGTATGTATAATCATATAAAAAAAATAGGGATTCTTGAATTATTATATAGTCTAAAATATCATAATATACCCAAATTTTTGCATTCTATATTTGAAAACTGAGTAGATATTAGAAATTAGTGGGTCTGATATTTTTTTAAAATGTCATTTTTATGTCAAATCCACATTATGAGAAAAAAGCCATAACTTGCAAAATTCATTCATAAAAATAATACTTTTTGTTATCTATATTTGAAGCATCTTTTTATTTACAAAAGTTATTGCATTTTCAATGTGACAATTTCTATCACCATCAAAGCACATTCCATGGAGCACATGCAACTCCTTCAAAACAAATTGGAAGATAATGTTTTGTCATCTTCACCTCCAATTGTTTGAAAGTCATCCAAACTCCAAGAATTGATGCTGGAGTCATTCCTTGGTAAATACTAGCATAAGAAGACTATCGACAAGAAAAATCTTTGGAGATTATCGAATGTTGTTATCATTGCTCAAATGTTTGCTTTGTTTTGCACCATGTTTGTGAAAGTAATAATTTTAGTGAAAGAATTTAATCCCACTATGTCTCCAAGTTCCACCGGATTCTCAAAATAAAAGTACGGTAGAAAGCAAAAGATTGGAATTCATGACTTCACTCTAAGTCCCCAAGCCTCGGTGCACTCAAAAATGCTTATTCATGGCAACATTTTTTGGAGGATTTTGCRCCAAAAGAATGGGACTTGGAACTTGAGCTGGGTCTTGCAAAAATAAAGACCTGGTATGGGTTCTAAGTTCCAACCATTGATTTGTACAGAATATGAAAAGGATAATAGAATAATTGTGGTTTGATTATATCTCAAAATCAATCCATTATAAATTTGAGTAAATAGTCCTAGAAATATTTATTTATCTCACTTATTGACATGTGTTTGTCATATTATATTATGCATGATAAAACTAAAGACTTTTTATTTTTGTACTATAAAGACTCCAATCCCACATAATTGTACCATTTTGTGTTTACAATGTCAGAAAGTTGAGAACTTGAAATTGCCTTTCATTAGTGGGACTTGGAAAATAGAAATGAAGTCACTTAAAAAGCCTTTACAACTTCTAAATGAAAAACATTGTATACACAAACCTATTTAAGGTAGAAGGCTCCATAATTGATYCCTTTCTATTTCTAGCATCTATAATTTGACGTTAAATGGCCTTTGCCTTTACTAATATTTCTACAAGGTTTCAAGAGTTCTTTGAGGCAACTACTGTGAGTTGAAGATTTCATGCTTCACGGGTGTCAATTTATAGGGAGTCTAGGAAACATGAATATGTCATGGATACAAAGCAACTAACCATTGTCAAAGTCTATGATATCTCAAGAAGATTCTTAAAGATTGTAAAAGGCTACTATGGAAGCTTCTCAAAAAGTTTCCTATTTGGGAGAAGCAGCTTAAATAATTTTCAATCTTATGGGAGCTTTTAAAGCACCATCCAAGCTTGAGAAAGCTTTTTCAACACCTTCCAAGCTTAGTGATGAAGCTTAGGATCCTCAAACATATATTTAGGAGTCACGATTGAGAGATTCCTCAGTCTCGACAATTCACTCAAATATCCCAATTCATAGCATTTAGTCTTAGGACATCATGTTGTAAAGCCTTATAGTTCTTTGTACTTTTGCTCTCTTGACCACATTTTTTGTTTCTGGTGAAGTTAAAACCTTATTCCTTCAATCGCTAAAGTTCTTGACATCTAATGCATCGTTGCATTTATTCTAAGTTCATCCATAACAGAATAGGTGTTGTATGTTTTCAACTTGACATTGCTAATTCATAGAACATTATATGAAATATCAAAAAATTTGTAATTGAATTGGACTAGTTTTTATTTCAATGGGCTGACATTTTTACTAGAAAAAATCATCATTTTGATTCTACCTAGCCTCTAAAGTTCTGAAGTCCCTACAAGGGACTCTTGAATTTTGGATAGGCTTGTGTGAACTCAATTTTTGACATGATTTTTTGAAACATTTTTGGAATAAGAAATGAAATTAGTTTTTAAGGAATACAATTTTTATTTCAATTGGTGCTCAAAAGAAAAAGAGATGCCACCTTGTCCAAAATGCAGGTCCTAGAGGTGATACCAAAAAATCACAAATAAAATTTTAAAAATCATTTTTCATTTTTCTAAAAGAAATGTTTTGATCCACATATGAAGCTTTGATTCATTCTATTTGGACTAGTCTCGGGACTAGTGATGACAACGTTATGGACAATCTTATTCTTTGGGCAATCTAAACATATCTTTAAAAAATAACTTATAGAGTCCATTTTTCAATGCTATCTAAAGAATTTTTCCAAAAAATTGATAGACAAGGTTTAATATTTTGCTAGAACAATCTCATTGTTGGAATTATTGTGTTTCAATTCCATCTTAAAGCTATTAACTATTTGTTTTTTCATTCAATCTTGACCCTACTTTTAGTGGACAATTTTTTAATGGATGAAAATGAAATATTTTTTTAGATTTTTTTCTCTTGACTTTCAATTCAAATTCTCAATATAAAAAGTTCAAAAATTCAAAATCAATGAATCTAATTGTGCAAGGTCCAAAAAACCTTGTTTTCTTCACTTTAAATGTAGATATCTTTCGATTTAGGCTATTAAAGCTTCTACACTTTTTTTTAATAGTTTAGTGCAAGATCCTACGATTAACCCTTAAACGACGCCGAGGACGTTTTGCGTCTGATGAATGGCAAAGAATCTTTCCTTGTAGGACAAAAATGCAATCATTCATCCTCGATATTAGGAGTGGAAAAAAGAGATCTTTTCTAGTACTTTGACTTCCAATGAATATATTTAGCTTTTTCAAAGAAGATGATGTCACACGGTATCAAAATGCATGATTTCCACGGCCAGTGGTCCGTCGTTCAAGGGTTAAATATGAAAACAAACATTTGAAAAATTATTTTGCTCTTTGCAAGTGAAATGGCAGTTTTGTGTGTTATTTGATGACAAAAAGGCCTAAGGACTTTAGAGCTAGAAGGGGCATCGAAAGTGTCATTTCTTGTGCTATTGTCTCAACCTTCAAAATAAAAGCCCATAACCATAGATTCAATCCTCACAATCCTCTCCTGCATGTAGTGCCATTTTGCAATTATATATGAATAAAATTTTATATGCTCATGTTTTAGAGACAAAATCACATGCCTTCTATGAGTCATAAAACAATGGGAAAAAAATTGTTAATTGTTTAATCCCTAGAATCCCATTGTCTTCTTGTAGGACAAAATGTATTTCAAGTAAGCTCCTGTGGTCTCAAAATTCATCATGATTTTTTGCAGCTTTTTGTAAATACATAAAAGCACATTAGTTTTGGGGGAACATGATTTTTATTCCATTCAATGCTTGGGAGCAAAAAATTTGGAAAAAAAAACCTTTCTAGATGTGGTCGTAAGAACCTCCTTCTACAAAAGAATTTAAAAAAAAAATTTAAAATTTATTTGTGTAGACTCTTAATTCAAATCTTCAACATATAAAGTTAGAAATTTAGAATCAATAGTGCAAGAATTTTAAGTTAAGATGATTCAAAACCAAAAAATCTAGTCAAGCAAGGTGCAAATAAACACTTTTTTTTATCACCTTGAATGCAAATATCTTGCAATCTATGCTATCAAATTTTTTGAAATTTCTTCCACGTACACAATTAGAATTAAACTAGTCTAATGCAAAATCCTAAAGTTAGATATACAAAAACAAACAAAGTCTACAATAGGTTTTTGTGTTTGACAATAGAATTGGCAATTTTGAGTGGTTATTAATGGAAATAAGGCCTTGGCACTAGGGATTTAGGAAAAAGTGATGAAAGTTCWTATCAATTACAAAGTATGGTAAAAAAATACAAAATTTTCACCACATATGTGCATTATAATACATAACAAAATAATATCAAACAAATTCATAATTTCATTTTCAAATTAGAAAATCAACAAACCATGATAAAGTCCAAATTCCAAATTAGGCATTGAGTAATTTTTTCAAAATTTTCAAAATTATTTTATTATTTTTAGCCTGCCTTGATTAGGTGTCTACCTTGGCCATTTTGGAGGTTTTTAGTACTGTTCTCTACCCAAAAATCCGAATTTGAAGCTCAAAATTGAGATGCAAAGATTTCTACTAAAGTTACATAGGCTGATAGGCCCACTAAGAGATTTTCTAAAAAATAGTAATATGTCCGCCCTACACATGTGCTCAAAAGGCACAACCTTTGCACAAGTGCACAAAAGGCACTACCTTTGTACAAGTGCAAAAAACTCAATTTTTTTTTCCAAAGACAAAAATGATTGAGCTCAAGCACCTTCAAGTGAGGAGAAACCTTTTTTTATAAGAATTTTTTGAACTTTTTTACTATTTAAAAAAAATCAAACCTCAAAGTGTCCATTTTCTTGGCATTTTCCATTAGTCTTTGAGTGTGCATAAATTTTAGAGATAAATTTTCCTAGGTCTAAATTTTCACACATGTGATTTTTTGAATGCTTTACAAATTATCCATATTTTATTTCATTTTTGAAAAAATTTATTTCAAAAGTCATAGTACTCCAGTACTAAGGCCATTTTGAGCCAAAAACAACAAGTGTTTCTTGCAAATACCTTGGTAAGCAACGTTCTTACAGATTTTTACTCCCAAATGCCTACGGCCTTTTTTGAGCTTCTAGGAATTTGCTCTAAATTGAACAAAAAGTCAACATTTTGATAAATTGAACCAATTCTTTTGAATTGTAACCATACAAATTCCAAGTGGACATGTTAGAGATCACATGCAAAAAGAAAACACAACAATTTCACTTATGAACTAAAATATTATAATGTTTGATCATGAGGGTGTTAAAACTACAAAAGTGATTGAAAGTCTTTCAATCCTCTTTTCACATGCCAAATCTAAGAAGTAGGGCACCAAATAAAAATAAGGTTAAGGGGCCTAACATGCATAATCCCAATCAATTTATGGCTTCTCAAAATCTACTCTAAATTTTTTTTAAATGAATTTCTAATGCGATATTTTCTCCTAGATGTAGCATATTTGAGGCTCATTTCCAAGAGCCCTCAACACTATGGAAAATCAAGATTGCAATGGACACCGTTGCACAAAATCTAGAATAGAAAAAATCATAAATCAATCATTTTCAAAATCAAATTTTTGATGCTAAAATTCGGTTTCACAAAGAATTTTTCAAAACTATAAACTACTCAAAACAACAACTTAATTAGATTTTATTTAACTTCAAAGTATTGTCTGACACCAAAATTTGGTGCATTGAACATTTAGGGGTTAATGACATTGCAATATTTCTGAGTGTGCGTGTCATTAGAATCGGTTCAGTACGCTTCTCCACTGGCATCAGGCCTACCTAAAGCTTACTCCCAGCACTCTACAGGAGGAGGAGGCCTTAATTAATTACCTGTTTCTGATTTCTGCACTCCCTGCAGCGAGTAAGCAAATTAAATACCTCAAACCCACTCGCACAAGCTTCTTCTTTTTAGTTTATATATTTCACACAAATGAAACGGAATTTTATTGCAAGAGAAAGAATACAAACCGGCCAGCCACTCACTCTCGTAAGCTTAAATTATGCAGCTACCTGTCTGCCACAAGTAAAATTTTGGTGTTTTTTTAAACAAATGAAACGGAATTTCATTGCAAATGAGAAAATGCAAGGCCCACAGCCACAAGTAGCCTGGGGTGGACGACGACACGGATCTGCCATAGAAGTTAAAGAATAAATTCAAATCGCCAACTACTGACATACCGGTACTTCTCTCTCGATCAAAAATGAAACCTCAATTTACAACAATCTGAACGTCACATTTGAGAAAACAAAATATCGGCCAAAGAAGGATCAATCCCTAAACTATATTAAATATATCTGTAACTAAGCTTACTTTCACTACAGTACTTTCACTTAGTAGACATCCATTGCAGACATCATTATACTTGAAGATCGACAATTCCATGACTTMGCCACGTCGACAGTTGTGCGCACCTTCAGATATATTGCATTCTCTGCTTCAAACGAGCAATATGACAACTAGCTAGGAACTAGACTAGGAACTTAAATACAACAAGTAGACATCCATTGCAGACATCATTATACTTGAAGATCGACAATTCCATGACTTMGCCACGTCGACAGTTGTGCGCACCTTCAGATATATTGCATTCTCTGCTTCAAACGAGCAATATGACAACTAGCTAGGAACTAGACTAGGAACTTAAATACAACATGAAGTACTGTACCATAGCCCTTCTGCAATTAAGCTGTACACAGGCCGGCAGCACAGCTTTCTCTGTGCACAATTAACTACAGTACGTTCGAGACACTAGGATTGCCAGGTACTAGTCAAGGCATCCAGCACTACCTGGCAAACACAGTGGAACKGAACCGTAACAGTTTGCCATGTATGGGAAAGATCCATTGGACTTAATGGCCAGCACGTACACCCTCGTACTGGACGATGTCGATCTCAAGCATCGTATGTATCCACCAAGTAGGSGTAGTAATTTCCCGATCAGACATCTCCTTCTTCTTCAGGTAGCATTTGAAAGTCCATGTCTACTTGCTGATTCACGTAATTCGAGTAATCAAACATGGCGCTGGCCGCCTCTTCAGCGACGTTCTCATCGTGCAATTGCAAGCAGTYACCGAGCTCCAGGAAGTCGAGATCSAGTGGWAGCTGCTCGAACTCACTGTCGATTTCGACGCCACCTTCAGTGCTTGCCGTGTGGAGATCGGCAGAAGCGGATCCGGAGACTGAAKTAGTGGAGACACTGCCGGTGAGGCAAGAGCTGGAGGACGTAGACGGGTGGATTAGATTGCTRTCCGTCTCACTGGTGGCGGTAATCCCCATTCGGCGGGCTGCCAGTTTGGCCTGACCCTGCACAAACAACTTGATGGCGTTCATGTTCTCGGGTCTGTCCAACCGGAGGTGAGTCGGAAGGGGTGGGAAGGTGCCCTCGGAGATGTCGAAGTTGTATTTAGTATTGGACTTCTTGGTGTAGAACACGCCTGAGAAGCAACAAAATTTGTATCCCGTTAGTACATAGCTGACAATGGACTCATGTCATCAATATCGTCGCGGTTGTTCTTGTGTCTGTCTGTCAGTGATTGTCAGGTAGGTGACCAAATAAGCGCACTTCATCAATCTTTCTGAGCTAAAACTTGGAAGTTCCCTTGCTTACTAAGGCAGTGATATCGTTTAACAAAATTATACAATGGACAGAAACTACTAGGAAATGATGTCATGCAGCATGCGCTCTGGTAGAATTAAAGACGTGCATGTGTACGTGACAGAAACGATAAGTGTCAGTCTTGGACCAAGAGTAACGCCAATCTAGGCCAGTCGACAGGCCAGTAGACAGCGTAGCTGTTCCATGTACAGTATGTTAAGCACTCTTGCGATCATAATACCGCTACCAGCTCCTGAGCGAGTGATCGAATACCAGCTACATTTTACGACATCTTTGAGACACATCTTTTAAGGATGCATGCCTCCAGTAACCGTACACGGTCAACTATATTACTCACAAACTTGACTGTCAGTAATGCCGCTTCATRAAAGCAAGTCCTGCAAGGGCCTGTCCAAATGGCTCCAATTACTGCAGGACTTGCTCTGACTGAGTGTAGAAAACGCCAGTATGGCTGAACTAAGTTCCTACCCGGGGCGGSCTTATGATTTCTACCTCGAAGTACCGCCCCCGAGCTCAAAGATAGTATACATGACCCAAAACATGTAAACATGCACTTGTATCATACTCAGGTTTTCAAGCATTGAAACCCGGGTCCCCTGCATTCCTACAAAAATGCATGGATTGCACTTACAGAGAGTGCTATGCAAGGGCAAGCATCGAAAGTTAGTGCAGTGCATGGTAAGTACGTTCGTACCTGCATCATAAGCTCCAGCGGCTTCAAGGCTGGTGTTGTAGGTGCCCAGCCAGATAGTTTTCTTCCACAGGGGGGGACGAATCTCCACCAAATACCCTTTCACGCCTCTACGCGTTCTCACTCCTCTGTAGGTCGGGTGAGCGCCCGTGGTCCCCCTCCCAGCACTACCCTTGGCACTTCCTCGTGTAGTCCTCCGTGTCAACGAGGACGACGACGGCTGGCCTACGACATATTGGTGGTATATCCTCAATGAGCTTCGGGAACTAACGCCTGCAATCTGCTGGTGCAGCTGGCCCAGGGATGCGTATCTAGTTCCAACGCCAGGTCTGCACAGTACAACATTCAAGAGAGTTCTGATTCAACCAGTCAAGCTTGCCGTAGATGGCATCAACATTTACATAGCAGCAGTAATTAGTGTCAAGGATGCAGAAACGATGTCATGTCGAGAATGTTTAAATTTAATCTACGAATTATTTACGCTTTCAAAAAAACTTTCAATTCGGAAGTTCGCAGCTTCTCGAAGGAGATGGAAGTGAAAGACTAGGGACCCAAATAAGCACTTCAGTTTTCTGGGACCTTKAGGGTTGGTATTTCATACCAACTTTGCAGTGAAGGGGGGAAGTTCTGTGCCTATTCTCTACATATTTGCTTAACTGATAACGAAGTATCACCAMGTAGCAGGTTATATAAGAGCCCTTGAGCTTTAGTGGAAATTGTGGACGCAGAAAGGATTAGCGTTGTAAACCACACCAASTGTCGGAGTCCAGTGGTCGAGTACCTTTGGTCAAACTACATAAAATTTGAAGTGGAAGAATACAGACCGTCCCGATCAAGATCACATGTGCACTTCAGTTTCACAAAACATACCTCACGGTGGGGATGCTGCTACGCCTCTGGCGCCCATTCGATGCTCTGCGACCACCTGCTGCAACAGGAATGACTGGCTTTCTCTCTTGAACAAAAGCTGGGAGATTCAGTTAGGACTTCATATCAAGGGAAATTGTACGAGTTTGCAAATACACCGAAGCCTCGATGTACTTTCGGCCTTCGGGTGCATCTTGAGGTGGTTTCTGATGACCTTAATCCACCCTTAGAGACATTAGGCAACTAGTTCTTTAAACACTCACGAGTCCCTAGCAGCACCTGGAAAATCCACGTTCGCATCGGCTAATACGAACAGCATCTTCTGAGCACGCCCAAGCCCTTCAGTCTAGGGTGAAAACTACTTGAATATCCATCAGACAAAAACTACCTTCACTACCTATTGTACACAGGGAGCCTGTTGCATACCCGTTACGAGGAACCAAAGGGCACAGGAACGAATGCTATCAAGTAGGCTGCAAGATGAATTCAGGACTTTTTGCTTGCCACGATTTCCATCTACTTCGAGAAGACATTCTTATTAACGAATTCACTAACAGGCAACTCCTAATTAATTTAAAGTGCGAGCGCTTTGACTTTGCATATCCTATCTAGCTCGGCACTCGTTCCAGCCGATCTTTGACATCTGTTGAGTGAATGCACCCCAAAACTCACTTTCAAAAATACTTTCTTTACAGTTCTAAGACACGTTCTCTGGGAAATATGATCTCAAACATCGCTACGGCTATATATGGATTCCCAACTAGTCACTGCTTACCACTTTCTCGTCAACTAACACCTTTCGCATTCGAATTCTCACTTCAGGCTCTGATTTCCCTTCCCCATTCCTTGCCGCCAAGAGTCACTTCGGTTACCGTGACTGTTGTTCAATTCGTTCGCAACTGGAAACTCTAGCGTTAACTCGCACATGCACCCTCCCTCGCTCACTCTGTGCAGACTGCAGACGCCCCCCCCTCACCTTCTGACTTGAAGAAAAAGGTGCGCAGAGAATAAATGCTTACAGTACCCCCTCTTATCTCATCATCTGGCTAGTGTGAAGATCCCCACTGTACTAATCGGGCTCCACTGTAGCTTAGAAGGCGCCCACTGAAGTCTCTCTCTCTCTCTGTCTCTCTGTCTGTCAACACTCCCAGCAGGTGTGCTGCGGCATGATTGCTGTACAAGTTGGGCCGGGCTCGTACGTACATTACTGCGCAGCAATCGACTGTGCTCATCAGATAGCTGCTCCTGCCACCGGACAAAGCTCGAGCTTATTCGCTACGGGTGGAGGCTGGTAGGACAACCGACGTACTTAAGCTATTAGACTTGATAAGCTTCAGGTGGGAACCCAAGTAGGCTTACCCGACGTCCGATAAAATGCTCGTCCCTACTCCCAAGAGTGCCCTACTGCAGTGAGAGAAGATGCTGTTTCCCAAAGTCTGCCACTCTGCCCGAATGGCGCGTGGCTAGTGGGCTCCAACTTGACTTTGCGCCTTGCGCCTTGCGCGCTTGCACAGTGGGAAGCATGAGGGCTACAGTGAGGCTGGCCTCGTCACGGTGTGACGTCACGCCCGCTAATTCTGTGGCGCTTTCTTCACGAAAGATCAAGTGGATTGGATCGCTAATAATGATGATAGGAGCGACCTGCTCCAGTCCACCCCAAGGCTGCAGGGAGTGCAGGCTCGCAAGTCTCCTCTGCCGCGGTTGGRTCCGAGCTGGCGGTGCAAGATGTCGATGGCGGGGCAGCCTTGTCATCAACAGTACAGTACGGATCTTCCTGGTTTTCGGTACTGTAGTTTTTTTTGTTTTTTGTTTTTTGTTTTTGTTTTTGTTTCTGTTTTTTTGACACAAATGAAACGAAATTTCATTGCAAAAAATAAAGTACAAGACTCCCAGCCACAAGTGGCCTGGGAGAAAACAAACAACAGGACCACACAGGGTTGTTCTGTCGAACGCGTTTTTGGGTTTCGGTGTCGAGTTGTCTGTCTGACATCGCATGTCGAGTATGTCGAGTGTCGAACATGCGCGACAAATTCGAAGGCGCCCACACCCGCGGTCGCCCAAATTTTGGAAATTTTCTGCCCGACGGTTAGATATTTTCATCCGACGTGGAAAGCTCAAACCACGTCAGCATAGGCGACTGCGGGTTGTGCGACCGCGGGTAGGGGCGAGTGCGGGTGGTAAAGGGGCGAGTGCGGGTCGTGAAGGGGCAACTTAGGGTGGTGAAGGGGTGACTGTCGGTGGTGAAGGGGCGAGTGCGGGTGGTGAAGGGGCGACTTCGGGTGGTGAAGGGGCGACCTCAGGTGGTGAAGGGGCGACCTCGGGTGGTGAAGGGGCGAGTGCGGGTGGCAAAGGGCGACTTCGAGTATTCAAGTTTGACTGTTTGAGAGGATTCTTTAAGAATTTTAATAAAAAGTACATTAATGGCTTCTTAATTGCTTCAACTATTGCACTCATCCTGAACCCGAGGTCGCCCACACCCGCGGTCGCCTGCACTCGAGGTCGCCTTTATCCGAATGCACCCTGGTTTTTGCCACGTGGTTGCCAACTGGCAGACACGTGGCGAACGGGCAGGGTCAAAATTTTTACGGGGCAGTCAACTCGACATTGACTCTATTAGACGGACGAAGAGGTCTACTTGACGTCGAACGTGTTGTGTTCGTCGCGTTGTCGAGTTGTCAGGGCGAACAACCCTGGGACCACACCCTACAAGGAACCGGACTGACAGACACATGATAGAACCAACAAGAGTGCCTAGCGCAGGGAGAAGCAGGGAGCCGCTCGCGGCCAAACAAAGCAGGAGGAGGCACCCAAGTGACGTCGCGCCGGTGGGAGAAGTCAAGGAGGTTGAAAGATGAAGCCAGCATGGGGGCCGGAGGCCTCCCATTTTGGTTTGCCATCAATCATCACGGCAAAAAGGTCTCTTTTGCAACGGCGTTTGATGAAGTTGTTCAGCAACTTGCGTTGAGCAGCAGGGGCCCTCACGGTTTTGGCTGGAGACATTGGCCCATTCCACCCTCCCATAATCCACCAGTCCCTTCCAAATGTGTTGCCTTAGTTGCTCAAAGGACCACAGTTGATCATTAAAGGACAAGTCGTTTCTTTGAATCCAAAGTGACCAAAGCACCGTTGAGCGTGCTTCCAGCCAAAACCTTTTGATTGTATTAAATTTCCTAGGAATGTCCACTGAAAATATTCCTTGTCTCCATGAAAGCATTTGCCATGGGCCCTTGGCATCCTTTCCTTTGATAAGCACGTTGAGCAGATGAGTCACCCATTGCCAAGCGAATTGCGCAGAAGCACACTCCCAAAACCTGTGAAGGATAGTTTCCTCTGAGCGTCTTGGGCAAACAAYGCAACGGATGTCAATGTTATCATCAATTCTCCCTCTCCAAAAGTTAAYTGCAACTGCTTTGTGCCAAATTAACCAGAGCAGACCTGCTTCTTTCCTAGTGCGTTCTGGCGGCCACACTATCTTCCATTTCATCTGGAAGTTACTCGGGAGAGCTCCTGCCCATTTCCTCGTTACTGGATTTGGGACTTGATGCCTCCTTTTTAGCATGTTGCCTCCTTTGGAGGCCGTGAACTCAAGGAAAGGCGCCGGCATGCCATCCGTGTTCCATTCGAACTTTTGGAGGTCCCAGTCTATTCTATCGATATGCCCGTAGAAAAAAGTAAATTTGCGACTTCTTTGGGCCTCTGAAAATCTGTGCGACCCTGACTCTATGGAAGTTACCGCAAATAGATTCCCTTGGCGCCGGGTGTAGGTCAACTGGGATTGCCTGCAAAATTCCAGATTGGGGAAGAACGGTAAAACCTGTTTCAGTCCAAAGAATTGGCCAAGGCAGAGCCTCTCCTCCGATGCTCACGGAGCAGCCAATTGGTACTTTGATCACTACCTAGGGTTGCTGCTCATTGCCAACACCGTACCATCCTACCCATTCCTTTTTTCTGGCTGCCGGAAGGGAATTGGTTAGCAGAYTCCTCCAATACGTCTTGAGCTTGAGGGAAGCCGCATTCCAAGCGCCCTCTTCCTCCGGTCGTAATCCGAATCTGCGTCCAGCCTCTGCTGCTGAGATTAGGGTCTCGCCTTGCTGCGCGTCCCGAATTTTCTTTAGTCCTTCGTGATGGAGCTGGGCGGCCCTGAGTTTCGAGAATCCTGGACCAATTATCTCAAGAAAGGGGGACCACCAGAAAGATTCAGCGCTCAATTCTTTAGGAAACCTGGGTCTGACCGGAAGGATTTCATGGCGGAGTTTCCTCCATGAGGAGCCAACCCTATTCCAAACAGTTGAGCCCTTGTGCGCCTGGAAATGCGGTAAAGTAAAGAATTCAAGGTTGGGGGCCCATCTTCCTCCGGAATACGATTGAAAGTTCTTCAATTGGTGATGAAGTAGAAAGTGGAGGTTTGAAAGCCCTGGTTCGCAAGCTTTGAGGACTCATTTTACCATGAGGGCGGTTAGGGCATCTTGCGGATTAATTACATTTATTCCACATTCATTCCTGCTTTGGCAACATTGGATCCAAGATACTTTGGTGCGAGCTCTATGGTTGGAGCCTGACCACATATAATTTTGAGTGACAGAGGTCACTTTATGGATTCCTGCTTTGGTATGTACCGCCCCAAATGGCTGCAAAAAACATAATGGAGCCAAGCAGGACAATGTTGACGATGACTCCTCGTCCAATTGAGTTAATCTTTGCCGTGCACCATGTTTGCAGCTCTTTGAGGGTCCTCTCTAGCAAAAATGCGTCGACTGTAGCAGATCCCAACTTCATGCCGAAGGGGGTCCCCAACAGCTTGCTTACATTTCCTTGGCTCACCCACTCTATGTTGAGGTGGTTGGTCCATTGGGGTCGGACGGAAGAGTCACGAGAACTCGAGTAACCGCAAGACTTAGTCCAATTGAGTACCAAACCTGGTGCTTTGCAAAAGCACTCGAGGAGTCCTATCAGGGATTTCACAGAAACCTCTTCCCCTAGCAGAGTGAGCGAAGTGTCATCGGCAAACTGGGCTATTGTTTGTTGTTTGGAGCCTCCAGGGAGAGTAATACCTTTTACAATTCCGGTCTCCACTCCTCTTTTCACCATTGAGTTGAGCACTTCACCAACAACAASGAAGAGGTAGGGGGCTAATGGACATCCTTGCCGTACGCCTCTTGTGATTGAAAAGATAGGAGAGTAAGAACCATTCACCTTGACCGATGCTTGAGCGTCATGAAAGAGCATATTGGACATRTTGATAAATCCTTCCGGGATGCCAAAAGCCACCATGGCCTTAGAAAGAAAGGTCCAATCCACCGTATCGAATGCTTTGGTGAAGTCTAACTTGAGAAAGATGAGCGGTTGATTTGTGTGTTCCACCCAAGCAATTGTCTCATGAGAGAGTAGAATATTGTCCAAGATGAATCTCAAGGGGAGAAAGGCAGACTGGTCCGGGTCAGTAATTTCCATGAGAATCGGCTGTAACCGGAGTTGCAGCATCTTCGCATAGATTTTATATACCACATTCAAAAGAGTAATCGGTCTCCAATTGGTGAGTCGATTCTTGGGGCCTCCTTTGTGAATCAGCGTAATTAGACCCTTCGTGATTCTAGGAGGGAGGCATTGAGATTTGACTGCTTGGGTGATCATGTTGAAAAAGTCTATTCGCAGTTCCTCCCAATAGCATTGGAAGAATTCAGTTGTTATTCCGTCCGGTCCAGGAGATTTTCCGGTCTCAGTCCTTTCACCGCACTATCTAACTCGCTCAACTCAATTGGTTTGCTTAGGTTGTGTTTCATTGCGTCAGAGAGTCTATTTTGAATTCCACTGAGAGAAAGCTCAGTCGCCCTGTCCTGCTCATTAGAGCGCTCCGGAGCTTCAAAAAGTTTGCTGAAGTATCTTGAGCTAATCTCCTCCAAGCAACTCTGCTCTGTTCTGAGGAGGCCATGCTTGTCTTCTAGTTCGGTCATACGAGAAGCTCCAGAGTGCAGCTTGGCTGATTGAAAGAAGTCTTTTGATGAAGAATCTCCTATCTTTAGCCACTTAACTCGGCTTTGTATTTGCTGCCCTTCAATCGCATGTTTCTCAAAAGCAGATAATCGGTCGGTTAGATCAGCCAATTTACCTTGGATTTCTGGGCAATTGGGATCATTATGCAAATCACCCTGCAGTACTGACAATTTGGATTTCAACGCTGATTCTGTTGCCCTCCTTTCGCCAGCCTTGCGTATGCAAAGAATTTTGTAAAATTTAGAAACTAGAGTAGATGGCCTTCATTTTGTTAGTCACTCTCAAACTCAAAAAATATCATTTATTTGGAGAAATTTCAGATTTAGAACAATGAGAAGCAACTTCTCAAAATACACTAAAGTAGCAAATTTGGCCATCCATTTTTTTTAGTTACTTCTCAACTACATGAAAGCAAACAGTAGTTAAACTAAAAATTCAATTGAATAGTCTTTGTAACTCAACATGGAAGGTCAACAAAAAGAAAACGGATGAAAAATCTACTTCTAATCTATTCTAAGGTAATCTACTTCTAATCTATTCTAAGGTAATCTACTTCTAATCTATTCTAAGGACCTTGGACTGTCATCCAAACGCCATTGAATGGCGCTGGCGGCATTCTAGGGTTAAGTTAGACTATGCAGACTATGCAGAGAATTGATGCCTGCAATAAGAAATCTTATTAAGGTAGGTAACCCAAAAGCGCTACAAATTGGTACTCTGCATAGTTACTATTATTAGGCTGGTCAAATTTTCATACAGTGTTGTTGGCAAGTGAAAGGAAGTTCCAATGCACCAAAGAATGCAATATTTGGATACAATATACAAAAGTTATGAAGGGTCAAAGTTTGATTCTAAAAACCTTTTCTTCCACATAGGTACATAATTGAATTTGGAGATGTACAGAGAGTGAAGATGGTGCTTTTAGTTTAGTGGCGCTTTTGGGTTACTTACCTTAGATTGAACATAGTAAGGAATTTCTAGAGTGAAAGGGGAATAGTAAGGAATTTCTAGAGTGAAACGGGAATATTGCAAGGAGAATTTTAGACTTAAGGAGAAGTGGAGAACATTTTATAATGAAGGTGAACATTGTTAGGGAATTTAGAGTGAAGGTGTGAATATTATAGGAGATTTTAGAACAAGAATGGTGTAACCACAAGGCTATATCATAGCTTAATTCATTCACTAGTTGGACCTCACATTTCAACTCCAATCCTAACCTTGTTGTGTAGTGTGAATGCGGTTGTAGATAGGATTTGGAAACTCATATTTCAACACGAGAGTCAATGCCGTAGTCTCTGTCCTTTGGATAGAGTCAATAAAGAAAAATGTTGTAAAAAGAATTTTGCATGAAGGTGATTTTCTAGGGATTTTTGGAATGAAGGTTAACATTTTTGTATTGGTGGATTAGGCTTAACAATGCCAGTAGCAAACATATGTTTTCATTGTCATATGTTTTAGAAAAGTTGGCTTTCAACTCAAGTGTCAAATATAGAGTATAGACAAGCATTACAAAGTTCAGAATCTACGGTTTGTCAACAATTTTCATGTGGTTAAATTGTCGTTTCATGGGTTCACATGTCAATATACAATTTAGTGCATCATATCATTCATTACGATGCATTAGTTTACAATTTATAGCACCCTTACGATGCATTATTTTACAATTTATTGCACCATTTATGATGCACTACTTACAATTGAAAGTTATGCGTCGTAACAATGTGATAAATTGTATATTAACATGTGAACCCATGAAACAACGATAACCACATGATAATTGTTGACAAACTATAGGTTTTTAAACTTTGTGATGAAATAATTGTACGCATTTTCTTTGTAGCTTGAATTAAATTATTTAGGATGTGTTCATTTGGGGTCCCACATCATAGTCACTTCATTGACTTGTACATAATTATACTAGGAAGAATGAATTCATTCAAGATKTAGAATACATGTGCAATTATGTTATCCAGAATCAACTAACCTTGATTTTCAAGCCTTCTGGATATCAAACACAAGAAATATTCTTTTTAGTGTTTCATTTCTTTTCCTATAAAAAATTCCAAAGATAAAATATATGTGATCCATGAAGAAAAATCAGTATGACGTTTTGTTTTTTACTTAGAGGGGACAAATTACTTTGGCTTTTAAACTTTAAAGTGAAAGAAAACAAAATCTTGAGAGTTGAAACCACTGTTACTTTTTAATGCTTTTTTCTTATACAATGCCAACTCATCATTATTAATTTTTTTTATCAATAGTTGTTTATTTACTCTACTACTTTAACCCCTAAAGTTCCAAGTGTCCCCTTGGGAGACACTTGGGATTTTGGGCAAGCTCGTGTGATCTCAATTTTTGACAATTTTTTTTTTAAATCCTTTTGATAATAGAAAACCACATTAGCTTTTTGAAAATATAATTTTTGTCTCAATCGGTGCCTGAGGGCAAAAGTTATGCCATACTTTGCATAAATTTCAATTTGTCGGGCAGAAAAAAAAATCACAATAATATGATTTTTTTTATTTTTCATTTTTTTCCAAGATTATATTTTTGTGTACATCTGAAGCTTTGATTCATTCTATTTGGCCTAATAATGAGAAAGTTATGAACAATCTTGTTTTTTGGGCAATCTAAGCATCATCAAATACATCAGATTTTTTTGGGCAATCTAAATGCAATTTCAACAATTTTTTGAAAAAAATTGTTGGACAAGGTTAAGTTTACTTGCCAAATCAATCTCACTGTTGGGATTATTGTGCTTCAATCCCATCTTAGAGCTATTAACCATATAGTTTTTTTTCCAATCTTGGACCTACTTCTACTTAATAATTTTTTAATGATTGAATATTAAGTGTGCGTTTTTTGAAGTTTTTTCTTCTAATCTTCAACTTGAATCTTCAATACATAAAATTTTAATTTCAAGCTCAGTAGAGCAAAATAATTTGATTAGGAAGCTTCAAAGCCAAAAAATCTACTCATAGAATGTATAAAAAAACTTTTTTTCTTCACTTTAAACGCAGATATCTTACAATCTATGCAGTCAAAGTTCGTGAAAATTTTTGTACACATTCATATACTAGTTTAGTGCAAGATCCTATGGTTAGATATGCAAAAGAATTGAAAAGTTTGAAAGCTTTGCACCTTGCATTAGAAAAGGCAGTTTTGAATGGGTTTTGAGAGGAAAAAGGCCTTGGAACTTTAGGAGTTAATTGGTCCCTTTACTAAAAACAAAAATTGACAAAGTATACAATGCTAACATACAAGGTGTTAGGAATACTTTTTGTGCGCTAAAAGAAAAATTCCTTTCATGTAATGATAAACAAATATTAATCAATTAAGACTCAAAAATCACTAAGGCAACTTTTGTAACAATCAAATGAAAACAATGATCAATTCACAAACTAATCCAAAAAAAATACAAATCAATTTCAATGATTTTGTACTACAATAATATTTGACCAACTTCAAAACCATCACTTAGGAAGGTAAAAAAAGTCATTAGAGACCTTAACAACATTAACAAAATCATTGAATTTTAAAGCTAGATAACAAAAAAATGCATAATTCACTTGTTTTTTCAAATTCAGTTAGACAACTATTTTTGCACGGATTATTGTTTGTTTTTATCCACCATTCTTTTATGTGTCTTTCATATGCAATGCATTATGTCTCTAGTTAATTCTTTGAATTGTGAATTTTCATGGAGGTTATAACAATTGAAATTTCATCCATTGAGACAAATATTCATTTTTTTTTCTATATTATTTGTATGTGTTATGAATACAAAATATAGACCACGTTCCTCTCCCAATTTACACATGAAAGACTTAGATGCATCCAATGAAGCCAAGGGCTTCATGTAGCCATTGACCTATATATGCCATTGATCTTTTTTGCAATGATTACAAACAATATCGGTAAGAAGATATATATAATGTGTTGTACAAGGTGGTATCATACACAAGCCTAGAAGGTGCATTAGTGTTTGATATAGTTTGCTACATGCTATGTATTTTTTAGACAACGTTTGCAATTCTTAAACATCCATACCAGTATCTGTGGCACCCAAATGTATCATAGCTCATGTCAACTCCTCTACACCAATAGGCCTTGTATCCTCTACAACTCCTTGCATA
This sequence comes from Pleurozium schreberi, assembly GCA_006891605.1. NCBI lineage: Eukaryota > Viridiplantae > Streptophyta > Bryopsida > Hypnales > Hylocomiaceae > Pleurozium > Pleurozium schreberi. The sequence continues at coordinate 49,015 of VACF01000437.1, read as the reverse complement.
TGAGACATTTGCTTCATAACTTTAATACAAGGTAATAATGTGCCAAGTGCCTCAAAAGCTATGCCATACAAGTATGAACGTCATACAAGGGTCCAATAGATCTTTGTGCAGGCTCTTTGTAATAGAGTACATTACAAACATGGTATTTTGCATTCGAGTGTGATTGCACAAATCACTTTTACTATTTATTGCGCTTTTTGGAACAATACTCATATACTTTTTTGTAGTACTTTAAAAATAGAAAACTAATTTTTAAAATTTCTTAAAAATTCAGTCAATGTATACACCTTCAAAATAAAGATAACCACCAAAGGAAATTCATAGAAAAATTCTCTAACTATGAAGTCTTCTTGAAACTAATGTTGAATTCTCTAAAATTGATTTTTAAAGTGCCAAATCTAATTTCCAAAATTTGATCAATTATTTAGCATCAAGGTGCTTATCCTACGTGGTAGTCTAAGAGAGTGGTGCGGAAGGCCCATATGACCACTAAATTGATGGCCATTTGAGTCTGGCATTGCACACTAACTATAATTCATATTGGTGCTCATGTATCTCATTTCTATTAGTGTTGACTTTGATCCTTTTTCTTTGCCAAAGTAAAACCTTCACCTCAATCTAAGAAGAAGAGACTCCAATTTTAATAAAATTGCATCAAATCGTGCCTTGCTATCATTCCAAAAATAATTCAAGTTGAATGAAAATTCAAGTGCAATCCAAATTAACCTTAAAAGTTCTAGGGTCTTTTTTCACTTTCAAAAATCGTTCAAATTTTTCATTTCTAGAACGAATAGAAAAAAAAATTAAATGTTGTTTTTTCCATATATAACCATACTATCTTGTAGTAAACTACTATAATAATGTGTGGAAGAATTTTTAGAAACTCGAGCTACATAGATTGCAAGAGAAATGCGCTCAAAGTGAAGAAATCATGATTTTTGGCATTGTGGCAAACTAGTTTATAAGACTTTGAATCTTACAAACTTAAAACTTTTGAATAACCCTATTCTATTCAATATTTTTTCAAAGAATAAAAACCATGTTTATTTTTAAAAAAATTGATTTCCTATACTCTCAACTTCATTCATTATGACAAAAAAATTTATTCAAGATTTTTAATGTAGGAAAAAATTATATCATTGATAGCTCTAAGATGGAATTAAAACACACTAATTTCAATGGTGGGATTGTCCTAACAATCAAAGCCAATCTTGTGGAAAATTTTGTTTCAATATAATGTGAAAGTTGAGCTCATACATGAATCCTACACATCATTTTTTTTTTTAAATAATTTTTAAATGCCTTGAAAAAAAGATGTTCCATAACTTTCACGTCACATACCCAAATGGAATGAATCAAAGCTTTACATGTAGACAGAAATACATTTACATGTGAAAAAAAAATTTTAATTTTTGATTTCAGGTGTTTGTAGATTTTTTTTTGCTAGTCTAGTTGAAATTTGAGCTTATTGTGGTATAATTCTTTTCTTGGTCACTAACTGAAATCTAATAATGTTTTCTATCTTACGAAAAAGTTTCAAAAAGTTTCACTGGTTGTAGGACTATTCCAATACAAGGAATAGAGAGCATGTCTACTAAGGCACGCTGTAGACAACCTCAACACCTCTGAGCAAGGCTTTGTAGTATATCGCTTTCCACCATCACTCTTTCAAACACAACTTCCACAACGACCACTTCCAAAATGCTTCCGGCCACTTTTGAAATAGTGACAAAATGTGGGGTGAGTGGAAATAGTCACAAAGGACAAAACATAGGTATGAGTTTGCTAGTTGCTACTAATAATAAGGGAGTCTGCTCTTAAAGCACCCATGCTCTTAAAGCAATCATGATACAGAGGTACATTTTGCTTTCTTTAATGTACCAACTGTGTACATTTCAATAGGTGGTCGTTTTCAGTGACCGCTGCATTACAACTTCAAAAATTTGTAACTAATTCCTTGAAGATCCGAAAAATATGAAACATCTTGGGTTGGATGCCAATTCCTTTTATGGTCAATTTCGTTACATTGGCGCCATTTTGGCGCCAAAAATGGCGGTATCTGTGCCATTTTGATGAAATGTTGTGCCAATTTAATGGAATGTTGTGCAATTTCTAACATATTTCACACCATTGTAATGGAATGGGCACCACTATAATGAAATGGCCCGCCATTTTAAGTGAATGCGTCATTATAACAAAATTGACTATTTTTTTCTTCCTATGAAAATATACTGAAAATTGTTCCAAGGAGTTTAGCTTCCCTAAAAACGCAATCAGCTTTTAAATGGTCGCTTTAAGAGCACTCTCCCTTAGATCATTTTGAAGTAAGAAGCCACACAAATCTGGATCTCTGAAATGAAAAACGACCGGGTTTGTTCTAATGAGGAGCTGACTCGTGGCCAGGGTGAATTGACCCCCTCATTGCCCCTTTTCTTATCCCTGGGGAAAACATTGGAATTCTTATATTTGCCATGTATGACAATATTTGCAAATTCTGAATTCATATTTGCAATCAGAGACCCTAAATTAGCTATGGGAAGTGAAGAAATACAAAATTGTCTCGGCACAAAATAGGGGACAATTTTTACATTTACCTTGTGACAGATGCAATGAGGGGTGAGTTCACCCTGGCCGCTGACTCGTGCCCTCCCGAAAAAGCATCGAGGTGGGGTCGCATATTTGCAAGTGGCGCGAGGACCGGTGGGAGTTTTGTGCTCCACTGGTGACTCTTGAGCCGTCACCGCTCAAGTGAGGACCTGCTCTGGCGAGTCAACAGATTGAGCGGGCCTCGGTGGCCATGCTCTGAAGGGAGTCCCGAGCTTCAAATCCTCTCTGACCCAGGATTCCTCCCTCATGCAACTGAATGAGTCCAAAGTCCAAACTTAATTTAGCCCCAATGAGTTGGACAGAATTGCAGCATCGATCCACTGATGAGTATTAAAGAAAGTAATGTATATAATTAGCCTTTGGCCAGCTACTCCTCATAGATTGCCTTAATCTACTGTATTGCCACTTTCCATTGAAAAATGATTCTTGTCAAGTCAGAACTATTACTCCACTTATAGCATATACATGCTAGTTGCTACATAAAATATTGCATGAAGAAGGTTGACTTGGCAATGATATTTTACAGGGCGGTGGCTACTAATAATGGCATACTCTTAAAATTCACCCATAGAGATTCTCACCTAAAATGTACAGCCCATACCTTAAGAACATCGCCACCCATTCCCTGGCTTGCTCCCGGCCCGGGGCTCAAGCGGGGCCGGAGGGAAAAAAGAGAGCCACCGGGGCCCGGGGAAGAAAAGAAAGCGGACGGGCCCGGCGCAAATGGCTCCAGCCACAGTAGTGCGCCGTGCCCGGAGTTCAAGTTGACTTCTATCTTTTCTCTCTTCTCGAGGAGATGTCGGGCTTTCAATTTGTTCAATTTCCCGAGGCAATTAAAGGCAATAGGAAGGTTCCCTTGGTTGCCGTGTATTGTTTTGGTTATCAATTATAATTGTCTATAAATTTCAAGGAAAAAAATGGGGTAGGAAAAAATGCAATGATGAAGTACAAAATTATTTGCAATGCCGATCTATTTGCAATGCCGATCCATTTGCAATGGAGTTTAATTCATTTGCTTTCAAAAAAAAGACAATGACATGAAGGACTTGTAATTATAAAGAACTAAAATTGACATTGCCTTAAATTAAATCTTAATTTTAGGATAATGATATTTGTTAATGTGTGCTTGAGGTGTGTTTAGGTAGACCTCTAACAGATCTCAAGCAGACTTTGAGTATTTTTTAGTTTCCTTTTTAAATTGAATTCATTGTTTTTAAATTAGTTTTTTTAAGTGTGAAGTTTTTGGCAACTATCTAATTGTGCTTAAACTGTCTATGAGTGTTGTCTTGGTTTATTGCTAGTTCACCCTGAGGATTCAATACTCTTATTTTTGAGATTTGAAGATTGTACTTTTTTATTTATTTTTTAAAGTTAAAGACAATGGCAATTGTGGAAAAGAGAGCATATGAAATGGGATCATAAAATATACATAGAATAAATTGGTAGAGTAATGTCTCATTTTTTAGTACAAGTGTTGGCCGCTAAGAGTCAAGCTAATGTTTACTTGCTCGTCTTGCGGATTGTATTCACTTTGCCTTACAGATACCAGATACCGGAACCTCACTGTGACTGTTGTGACCTTGAGAGCCTAATACACGCCATAATGTATCCATGCCAGGATCAACTTGATCAATGTTTGCAAAACTACTAGAATCACCTTTTGTATATACACTTCCTACAATGTCTTGTCTTCTACTAGGAAGATCTGCTCTTCTTTCCACATGAGTCCCTGCGAAATAAATGAGGTCCATAGACAGGGATATCAGAAAAGTAATCTCTCATCATCCTTTGGTGCATCTCTTGTCTATCTCTAATAATATTTGGAGCTCTACCAGGCCGTGAGCCACCAACACGTGCAGGCATGTTTACACCATCCCCATTGGCCCTTTGCATTTGTAGGACCTACTGCAAATTCAATTCATCGTCTTCATCATCTTCTCTCATATGAGTCATAGCCTGTCGAGTAGCCAATAGCCTAGTCCTCCAAGGATGCATTCTCTGAAATTATTATCACACAAAGCATACTACAAGAACTAGATCAACCAAGCAGCTTTGAAGACCTCATAACAACTCCAAGTGACCTTCTAAAAAATAAAGTTTCTTTTTCACATCAAGCTGCCAAAATTCCTCCAAACTCCCCTGCCAAAACACCTCCAAACTCGCGGCTTTACAAGTCTAGCAACTCGGAAGAAAACCAGAGACGAAGGAACTCAGACATACAAACCTACTCGGAAGAAAAGCAGAGACAAAAGAACTCTAAAACCTGTCGAAATAAACTCTGAATCATCTTCTCCTCGGAATTTCTTCAAGCTACCACTGAACTCCCGGCCATGGCTTGCGGCAAACACCACAGGCAAGAACATGAAGGCTCATCTCCCCGCAATTCCTCAAATACTTTATTTTTAAACCATTCTCAAATTTCCAAAACCTGACAACTTTCACTTAAAGTCTAGTAAGTTGCGGCTAACTCGTGAGATTGACTTTGACTTATTAATTCGTGAGATTGACTTTGGCCGCATGGGCCGTGAATGAGTGGGGGTCTGCCCCAGCCAAATAGAACCCAAGAGGAGCCGGGCCCAGGCCACCCTGAAACTGGACCCGCATGGGCCGTGAATGGGTGGTGATTTTGGGCACTTTGAATTTACACAATTTATTCATACAATAATAAAAAAATGTATTTCAAGCAATCTAAAATTGCCCTTGACTGCTCAAACCGACTCTTGGACATTAATATCAGGTGTTGTCAACTGACGAATTTACTGAATGTTATTATTCTTCTTCTGGATTCGTACTTACTGGCTGGCTTTGAAACGGTTGGTTCTGTAAGTATATGTGGAATAAACTCTTCAGGAAAAAATTAAAATATTGGCTAGTGCTCATGATGTAGGTGGCCCCATGAGGACATACGGTACCCAAGTCACAGTACGGACAGACGGAGTAATAACCAATATGGAGTAAGATACATCATTCACATGCACTGAAAAGAGACKCATTTTGCAGAATAATCTAAGACTGGCCCTCCAAGTCTTCCAGTAACGTATGTAGGCCCAGCCATGCCATAACTACCAAAGTAGCTGTAAGTTCATTGAAACAAATAAAAAACGCGGCAGACGCCATTGACATTGAGATTGCTCTCTTTGTAACAGCCACACCACATGGCACTCACCACTCTTGAGAGCATTTAGACAGTACTGCACGGAAACTTCCCGAGTCTAACAAAATCAGGCTGTTAAACTCTTCTTCAGTATCGATATGCAGTACAAATATCATGAATATTTTCAGCTAGGGTTGATTGTTCCCACTCTGGAGGAAAAGTGCGGAGACCATTAATTTTCCTTTGTTAAGTTAGAGCATCTCCTGCACCCCGTTAAAACAGCCCTTCCAACGTATTTTTGAACGGCCGAGGGAAAACCAATCCCATGCGGCACTGTATTTTGGAATGTAGAGGCGCGGGGCCTGGAGATTTGGCCAAGACCCCGCCAGAATTTCCATATGTACAGGCGACCTTTACGGCCCCTCTCCTTCATCGGATTCCGTATTTTGATTAGTCAAGGATTTAGGGACTGACACCAACGTCAACAAGGGAGCCGCAAGTTGTCGCCATAGCCGCAGCATCGACCTTGACCTCTCCCTTGATCGTCTCAGCAGCCACTGCGACAGGAGCATTGCGAGTGCAGAAGGGCAAACATATTCAAAAAATATATTTATATATATATATACACTTTTGTACCACTAGCCAGGGCTAGGCTTGATGTCTAGTTGGGGCTGAATTGCTTCTGTTGAAGTCAATGCGAGTCATGGGGGTTGGAATTCAAAGCTCTAGCCCCCCACAGCTGTTTAGCCTAGAGGGCTAAACGATCCAAAGTTCCCAGTGTTCTAGGAATTGTGGATTATTATAGCTAGTATGCGCACCGGAATAGGGATTGACTGATTCGGAAAATTAATTTCAAACTTTACTCAAAGATCATATGAATTGAAACTCAGCAGAAATTGTAAAATAACAGTCCTCGCACCTTCGTTGACCGTGATCAACTTATCCTGTTTCTAAACGGCAGAATCAGTCTACTCAGACCTAATTATATACAGAAGAATCCTTGCCATGCATACAGAGCATACTGGGAACTTTAGATCATCTAGCCCTCCTGGCTAGATAGCTCTCGGGGGCTAGAGCTTTGAATTTCAGCCCCACCTTTGCTCTGGGGCTAGAGCTTTGAACTCTGGAAGCAAAGAATTTCACCCTGGCTAGTGGCACAAAAATGGGGATAGAGCGTCTACTCCGTCTAGCCCCTCTCCTTTTTCAGACAGTGCTAAGTAGGGCTAGAGTGGGGGCTAGACCACCCCAATCTAGCCCCGGCTGTCGCGCCCAAAGTTCCATGTGGCACTCCACAATCATAATTTGTATCCCTCTGTCAGGTTGAGGAATTAAAAGCAACGCCGCCGTCTCCCTAATAAGATAGTTGTCATAGTATTCGACCATTTTCTTGTGATCGAGTGAACTATCTTTACTGTTGGTTCACTAAATAAAACTCAGGATTCTTCTTCTTTTCTCTAAAGATAACAAACGCCGAAGATAACCCACAAGAAAAGTTAGCTGTAAGGTTGTCTAGAGCAAAGGTACAGGAACAAAACATCGCAAAAGCAACAAACAAGGAACAAACTCTGCGTTTAACCCCTCAAGGACGTGATCCATTGTGAAATAGTCAAACTTCGTGTCTAAACTAAATTCACCCTTGGAAACTGCCTTGAAACAATAATCTTATATTTTTGTTACTTGAAACTATGAATTCTATATCACTTTGAGAAATTTCAATTGATTTTGTGAAAAATTGTAATTGTTATCATTTTTGCTGCAAAAATTGAACTTAAATGAGCAAAAATAACAAAAGCAATCCAAATTATTTAAAAAAAATCCAAGAGGTACATGTAGCAATGACAATTGGTGTGAAGAATTTTCAATTGGTTATTTTAATTTTTACACCCAAAACAACCACAACATAGAACTTAAAGTCAAATTCAACTATTAAACCAAATTTATCCTTTTATTTAATTGATGTTCAATATTTTAGTATATTTTGCTATTGCACAAATTCATTTACTATTGATATTGTATTTTTTCAATACTTTTGATGGAAAAATCAATTATTGTGAATTTCTAAGGCTAAAGGTAGAAATAAAATTATATAAATTATAATATATTTTAGAATAATCTGTAATTTTTACCATAAATGAATGTCAAAATGAGAAACATAATTTTGTAGTTTAAAAGTAGAATTCATTTCAAGAAAATAAAGTTTTAATGAAAAACTCACCATATCGTGTTATTTGGATTTTAATACATGAACCTTTCAATTGCAATAACTCTTTCAATTTTTGACTATTTTCAAAATTTCAAAATGGAGTAGAAACAAAACTTTTCAAGCTTCATTTCTTAATCAAAATCAAATTTCAATAATACTTATTTTGAAAATTGTAATCAAAGTTGACCAAGGCGCATCCACTTTTTGGATGCCCAGACCTTAAAAGGTTAATCATTCCATTTTGATTAACGAGATGAAAGTTATGAGGAGTTTTAATTTGTGGTGTGTAGGTTGTTATGTAATCTTTGCTTTAAGATAAACTTTGAGGTCTTTTATTTAATTCAATTTTCAATATTTTGGAAAAAATAAAAACATTAGTTTTTGATTGTTTATTGCAATATTACAACCATCGGGTTTCTCATTTTTTAATTCCACAACTAAATTCTTAACAACTCTGTATTTTAAATCATTCTTTATTTATTTCTACTTACTATTTTTTTCCTATATGTTGTACAATTCCAAATGATTTGATATTTTTCTCACATGTAACCAACTTGCTTGGAGAATGAATTCAAAGAAACACCACCTTTTTTGACATTTTCTCATACAAATGTAACATTGCAAAGTGCAATTGCCCAATTTTTTGCTTGGCCCCCAAAGGATTTTCGTCAATTCAAAAACTAATATCTTGCAATCTATTTGGTGGAAATTTCTAAATTTTTTTTCCACATCTTGTCAAACCAACATAGTTACTATAAGATCCTATGGTTACATGTGTTTTAAAAATTTTCAATAAATAAATAAATTTGGTTCTTATACTAGAAATAGACTTTTTGGTGAAAACATGGTGAAAACATGGTGAAAACATAGTCAAAAACCATTAGTTGTTGAACACCAAATTAATGACTAATTGGGACATGTGGCAACATGCTTTCACATTATACCTTGGTGCCCTAAAACACTTTTTTACTAGAAAATGTTAAACTCAAGGGGAAAAAAAGTCATCATATTGTACACGTAGGTGAGTTTTGTAAATAACTTGGAAAAATTTGGAAAATGTCGAGATTAAGAAAATTATTTACAACTATTTCTAAATATCTAATAAAATTGTTTTTTAGAAAACGTCTTGAGAAAAATTAGAAAATAGAACTCACATAAGCATGACTCAAAAGAATCAATCCAAAATTAGGAGAAAGTGCCGTAAAGCAAAAACTGCTTGCCAAATTGTCGAACTATGAAAAATAAAATATCTCGACATCAACTTGCCAAAATTGACTTATGCGTACGGAAGGCAAAATAAATAAAGAAGAAAACTAACATTGACCAAAAGATGTCATGAATAAAGATTTTGATGGGATTATTCTAATTCAAACAACACTATGAGCTTGTAGATAGATTTGCTACTCTCACACATGTTGGTTGAGGTATTCTAAATGCAAGGTAGGAGGTGCATAAATGCATTCATTAAAGAGCTAAAAATTAATTGGAGAAGTTAGACACTTAGACTTCTTGAAATATTCTTCAATGTATTTTCCTTAAAAGACAAAATGGAATTGGCATCTAATCCTTGTTGTCTCACATTTTTGGTAACTTCTTGGAATGAATTATGTATTTTTGAAGTTGAAATACAATGGCCACTAAAAGCATCCACCTTTTGAAATGTGCATTATTTATACATTGCTGGAACAATGAGAAATCAAAATGTCCAAATAATGTACATTTCAAGAGGTGATTTCTTTTCACCTCTAAATGACCACTGTCCCTTCGGAGGACGCAATGCATTTTGGATAGGTTCCTATGACCTCAACTTTAGGTGAAACTCTTTGAAAATTTCTCATAAGATAGAATAATTGATTAGCTTTGTGGGAATATATGTTTTACTTTAATTGTTGTCTAGGAGAGAGGGTTATACTACAAAGAGCCTAAAATTGAACTCAATAGGCAACAAAATAAATTTGAAAAAAATTAAAATTAAAATTTTTTAATTTATATTTCTAAAATGATACTAGAGTATATTTTTGTCTACATGTGAAGCTTTGATTCATTCTATTTGGAATAATAATAAGAAAGTTATGGACCATCTTGTTTTTTGGGCAATCTAAGCATCTTCTTGAAAAAATAACTAATAGGATTCATTTCTGAATGAACTTTTCACAAGCTTTCAAAAAAATGGTTGGACAAAGTTAAGTTTACTTGGTAGAAGAATCTCACCGTTGGAATTATTGTGTTTCAATCCCATCTTAGAGTTACAAACCATTTAGATTTTTTCAATCTTAGACCTACTTCTACTTAACAATTTTTTAAAGAATGAAAATCAAGTTTTTCTGTATAAATTTTTTTCCCTACATTCTTAACTCAATTCTTTAACACAAAAACTTTAAGTTCAAATTCCACAGTGCAATTTTTTTCCTCAAATGGGGGTCAAAGTCATCAATTCAAATAAAATAAAAATACATCTTTGAATGCTCATATCTTTCAATCTATTTGGTCAAACTTCATGAAATTTTTACCACATTATCTCACACAAGTTAAGTAGAAGATCATACAATTAGATTTATTTTTTAAATGTTTTTTTTGTTTTCTTGGATGGACGCCATAGAAATGGCAGTTTTGAGTGWTTTTTGACAGAAAAATGGCCTTGGTCCTTTTGAGGGTCAAAGCCCAAGTGCTAAATGGACCTCCTACCTTACACTAAAGCCAAGACTTTAGGCATCACCACTACATCAATGTTATCAGGAATGTGAAAACATTTTCCTAAAAGGACATTGCAATTGACACTACACCCCTGAGCAATGCTTTATCCAAGTCCTTTCACGTCTTCATTAACTTCATGAAAGAGAATGACTCTTGAGCCATTGTCAAAAGGTTGAGTTGTGTGAGCCCTTGAGTGGGATGGAAAAGACCTTGAAAGTGGCGTGGATGGAGCCTTGTACATTGAATAGACGTATTAAGTGGACCAAACAATTAAGGGGACTAAATGAGGGAAAAAATAGATATTTGAAACATAATGTACAACCACTAGACACTTCATCCGTTGTTGATGTACGAGAGTGGTAGATATTTATATAGTGTGGAATGTCAATTAATTAATATGGGTCCCCTTAATACCTGTATTTAGTGTAGCGTTGTGCAAAGATATCCAGAATCCCTTGAATGCAGTGATGCGGTGTAGTTCAAAAAGTTCTAACTCCGCGCAACAACCACGTCTCCGTCTGCACTGGCGATGGCGATGCTCTTCACTTTGAACCACAAAAATAAGGCCCAAATTGAAAACAGAGCATTGGGGTGTTTTTGCCACTGATCAATGGCTCACCCCGGTGGGCTCTCTCCGGTCCTTAGGTTGGTTTCGTCTTCCAACTGCCTTAACCCCTCAACGCCCAAGGGGCCCAAAAGTGGCCTCACCCAGTCTTGGCAGTCCACTTTGAAGCGCTCTAACTTTTGCATCCAATGTCCGATTTCAATCAAACTTGTTGGAAAAGTTGCGCATACTAGTCTAGTTTCTATGTTCAAATTTTCAGATCAATCCAAGACGTATTGAGTTTGTGAAAGTCATTCGAAGTTCTCAGGTTCAATTTAGGTCCAGCACACTGCATTGTGATGGCTTCAACTTCGGGGGGCTATATCTTTTTCATCAAATGTTTGTTTTCAATAAAATTTGTTGGGTTTTATTCCCATAAAGATCTAGTTATTGTGGTAAAAGTTTCATGCCAATCCAAGTTCTTTTGAAAGTTTGGGAGCAATTCAAAGTTCAAAATCCAAACATTTTTGCATTTTAGTGAACTTCGACGACTCATAACTTCTTCATATATGATCTTTTTTCAAAAAAAATTGTTGGAAACGTTGCGCTTACTAATCTTGTTTGTGTGGTTAAAATTTCATATCCATTCAAGACGTTATGAGTGACTGAGAGGCATTTTAGTAGAAGTACAGCCACGAATGTGATTTTTGGCTACTTTTTTCACCGTTTTTTGACATTTCAAATCCATTTTGCAAACACACTGAGTCATTTTTATGATATTTTTTTTCATCAAAGTGTTTATATTTTGGTTTTGAATCACTTTCTAGTTTAAAGTTTTTTCATTTGAGTCTATTTAGAAATCAAATCTCACCTCCAAATGTGTTTTTGAGAAGATTTCAACACCTTTTTTCAAGACTAAAACATTATAATCTTTCAATCTATACGATCAAATGACCCCAAATTTGATCCACAACATCTACAACATACACACTACAATATTGTACGGTTGAGATCTTCATAACTGACTGAAAGGAGGATTTTTAACACTTGCAAAGGGAGGATGCTTTCAAGCATGGTTGGAGCTTGGGCGTTGAGGGGTTAAGCGCTTCGCGCCTCGGCAGGGCGGTCCCCGTCCCGCCTTTGGGCACCTTTTTGTATTTGTGTCCTTGTCCATTCTTTTCTTGCCCAAGGCCACTTGCGGCTCGGGGTTTCCTTGAATTCTTTTCTTGCAGTAAACCCTTTACTTCTGTCAAAAAAAAAAAAAAAACCCAGAGCATTGGGCCAAATACGCAATTTCAATGACAGACAGGTCTACACTATCCAAAACTCTCCAACTGCTACTGTAATGAGCTCACCGACATCAACGCTGGGCGCCCTTTGTCCACGCCCAGGGCTGCCAGTCTGGCCCAGCCAGTGGCCCACTCCAGTTCCTTTCGGAGACGTCACTAACATGCGTCATCAGAACGATAAATTTGAAACAAGTGGACTCAATATAACTGCAGTTCTGGAATGCATCAGAAAACGTGTTTTGTATATTTGGTATTTTCCTAAAAAAAGAACACGCGAGTGTATTATTAAGAGAATCAAATACAACTTATATATTTAACCAAATCTGGGAAAGAACGGTGAAGAGAGAAGGGTCGAAGAGAAGTGCCAGCTAGCCCAGAGAAGTTAACCACTAACTTACAAGTACGTATCCARAAACTGCTGACGTGTCTTAYTACTTTTTTCGAGTTGAAGAGAAATTCTGCGGTTCATAAAAATAGTCGCGAATTGGGCCGATATTTTGTTCTAAATCGGACACCAATGAAGGAATCAGGAGGAGTTTGCATTAGTATGGGAGCTAGATTCCCACACTGGTTACCTCGACGAGAAAGTGGCTGAGGAGAAAGTGGCTAATGGATGACTGTCGAAATTACTGGAAAAATGAAGAATGCACCTATTCATACAAGAATATGATCCTTATGGCAAAGGACTTAGTAATAAATCTTGTTCTTATCACAAAGGGTTTAACCCTAAAAGAAAGAAGTCTACATTTGCTTTTCAAACTTCAAAAATCATTTATTAAGTATATTCTCATTTTACAACTATGCATGAAATCTTTTACTATTTTTTTTGAGAGATGTAATCATGTGTTTTCCTACAAGTCATAAAAATTTAATTTTTTTGGAAACATTTGAAATTATCGTAAATATTTGAATAAAAAGTGGAAAACAATTCATATCAAACCCAAAATGCACTTTACAAACCCAAAATTTTCACCGTGGTGTGTAGAGGGAAATGGGATGGCCGGGTTGGCCACACGTACCCTTACGTCAGTATAGAATGTGATTTCTTGATTGCCTGGACCCTAGAAGCTCCAAACTCCAAACTCTGAAGCGCTTCTCTTAATTTGGAAACTAAGCCGACTTCTGTCGCAGCAGCAGCTTCTGAGCAATCAGCTAACCGGACTCTTCAACAACCACCGATGAAAGAACARGTTATACAGTCGTCAATGCATTCAAATTGTGAATCAAAAGGAAGAAATGAAGACTGATTAATTAGAAGTCATGAGCTAGGAACGTGACTTGTGACGCACTATATACGTACGTTGAGCAAAACCATTGCAAGTTTAATTTCGTAACTATGAACTGCCGGAATAGATCTTAGCTTTATATTAGCTTTCACGAAATGCATAGGGGAATTACACCAGAGAAAGCACTCGACTTCAACGCAATATTATTAGCAAAACCAGAGAAAAAATCCAAGCAAATCCAAGCGCCTCCTACAGTCTGTCAGCAATCGTGAATTACCGTTCGAGTACGTACCTAGTAGTACCAAAATCTATTCCATCAAATCCTCAATCTAATAAGACTTGCTATGTACACGAGCACAATCGAAAAGACAAATTGTTGTATCTTCAAAGTTTTGCAATCAGGTACAAATGAACACTTTAGTTCTGGAAAAGGTGAACCAGAATAACTCAGACTTTTTGGAATTTTGTTTGCATCTTCCTGGGCAATCAGCTCGGAAAGAAAGCACGAGATTTTTGGCCTTGCTTTCTCTTCGCATCGGCAAATAGATACCATTCATTATTTTGGCTCGACTTGGGCAAAAAACGATAGCGCTGGCGACATATTCTGCATAAATGCGGGGAGGATGCATAGTGAACATAGGATCTTGTAGAACAGGAGTTTCAGTAATTCGCAACTGATGTGGTACAAACAAAAGGTTTGGAACTCGCTGACAAAAAAATCGAAAAAAAGAAAGCAATGCTCATATAGATTCGCCGTTCATCAATGAAGGAATCTTTTATTATTTACTTTTTGCGCCCCCCAAAAAAATCTAGATTTTTTTTTCAACTCTTTTCATTTTAAAGACTTGCTGGCCATTCATTTTCAAAATACAAATTCTGAATTGTCTATATCGTTGCCACCAACAGCTTGGCCTTTTCAACTGCCTTATCTCATGGACTTTATGATCAAGCAGAGTACGTACCTATCGCTGAGAGTTGTACCTGCAGAAAACTTTCTTGTGCTAAAAGTTCAGCCGCTCATCCCAGGCGTAGAATCATTGCGCTCGCATTGATTCGGTGTCACTCGCTGGCCTTYAGCATCAAATTAAACTGTCAAACAAAATAGAATAGATCATTACAAATTGTTCTCTAAACCAGGTYGATGCATGAATAATCAACACAAGTCAGGTACGTACAATAGCTTCRAGTCAAYTGATCGATAGTTTTATTAGCTGGWAGGCTYAARGARCTTTAAGTTCTCTCGTAGATCTGCAGCATATCATGCATGACTCTCATGACTCTTTGTTGATTACAAGAAGTCAGAGAATCTACTTGAGAGAGTGTCAGAGCTGGCCACACAGRAAGGCTAGGGCATTTCAGAATCGCAGTCCAAAACTCCACGAGGGGCAAGTAAGTACACGAAGAAAGACGAATCGTGTTGTACTAACAAACTGCCAAACCACTGGGCAGGAATCATGCCTGACAACGCCCAGTGGTTTGCCAGTTTACTGGGAGAAGTGCACAATTCTATTTGTCTGTTTCTAAATCTGTTCCTACATAGTAACACGATTATGAGCTCAGAATCTTGKTACGATTCAACGCCAGATTTCATGTCGAGTTTCCCTCATCGCCTTCACTCTGTGCTCCGACATCCTATAGTATGCCACACTCAACTGCCAGTGACAGATTTGTGATCATTAGTGCAAGCTTGAAAAATATGTGTTCAGAGGGCTAGTCTATTGATCGAGAAGTGGGCGAGTACACTATAGCCTTTACTAACTGCAAAACAGGCTACATGCCGAAAATCCTCCCAGGCTCCCACTGGTCAAGGAACTGGCATAATCGAGAGCACATTATATGTACTGTGGCATCTTGAGACAGAAGAGCCTTTTAGGATCAGTTCAGTGTCAGTGTCGCTGATGTGAATCACAGCCAACTCATATCGAATCCCCTCGATCAGTGAATAACGTACACAGCACGTACGTACATGGTCCCACGACTGGTGTGGGACCTTGTTCCCACTGTTTACAGCCCAGAGGCAGGGTCCCAGACTTCGAATATCGTGCAAACCCTGTGTTGACATCTAACACATTATCAGTGCTGAAATGTTGTGACAATCGTATGCTTAATTAGCTAATCTAGAGCGGAAATATGTTTTCATCAATCACTGCCCTCAATTATATTTTTCTCAAGCCCAATCTGAGAATATTACTCTTTCATACCCGAGATTGACAGCGGCTTGATCGGCAGCAACATATGATCTTTCATACATCATATATAGTTCTGTTTGCTGTATCATCATCCCGTCCATATGCTACTTCAGATAGGTTCCAGATGCCAAAACATAGAACAAGGAAGAACTTYACAMTTCATCTGAGCAATTGTAGATGCATCAGTACGTACTTTTAGTAGAGAGTATTTTGGGTACCATATCTTAATTGTGAGTRCAGTGGGCATGTAATCCAATGCATCYAATGATCGGTTGAACACTTACAGTCTTTACTTTACTTACCCGACAGGTTCCATTTTACCGCTCAAAGTTATATTTGGCAGGCAGAAAAATTAAACGATGTTATATCGTAGGAATTAGAAATGCTACGATATTATCAAGCTCATTACAAACTACTTAGAGCTCAAGATTACATGCTTACCGAAGAAGACGACGACATTTGCTCCAGCAAACCACAAGCTGACTTCAAAACTTCGGCAGCATCAGTTCTAAACGACGCGAGCGCTTTCAGTAGAAATTCCAAGTATCAACCTGGCTGCCCTACTGCAGGAACYTCGACACCGGATCGGAAGATGACACCAACGAATACATACATGTGCCCATTTCGAAAGCGGCAGCTGCGTCCACTCGCCTCAACGTGATCACAGCAAAGGGGGKCGCAGGGGTATACCCTGCGTCCCATCCCATYCCACTTCATACGCCGACGTGAACTGAATGGAATSGACGCCGAAGTTGTTGGCTGCACCGTAACGGGGTCCGGAATACCTCRATCATGTCCGTCCGTCGCCATGCCATCTTCCGTCAGTCGACCCCTAAACCTCTCATCGTAACCCTAAGAAAAGTTTTAGGCGGTATTAATATGTCTACATGGACGAACCTGCAGTAGGCCTGGGCGATTCGAATAACCGTGCGTGTTAACCTACTGTAGAAGTATCGATTGCATCATTGTTGCAAGAAAGCTGGCTGGGGTACGGCGAGTGAGCTGGAAAGCACGACGCACTGCTCCGGGACTTTGGGAGTCCGTCGACGGCGGCCTTTCAGGCACGACCTCACAGGCCTTGCGGAGTCTGTGAGAGCTTCACTACGAGGCGCGAGTGCGCGACGCGCCAGAGGGGCGAGGGCACGTCAGTGTGTATCTATCGTACGCATGGGCATAGGTTTGTACGTACGCCGTCACTCCCGTCAGTAACTTAATAAGTGGACCCCAAAGTTTACCTCAGTAAAGTTCAATGTTCACCAAAATCAGTACGAACATAACATTGTTTACCAACTGCAAACTCACCCTCCAGGTGGAGGTATAATTCATTCCAAGATGCCTAGCTTGAAATTAAGTTATAATCCTACGGATGGTATTGGCTCTTTTGAAGTAACTTTTGCATGGGATGATAGCAAATTGGGATGAGTTGGTTCATTTTGGGCATTTAAAGTTAGCAAAAGTTGACTAATACTACATTGAATTGAAAAATTCCAACTGTGGGTCTGGCTTTGGAGGGGAGCAAAAGGAACCCCCGAGCATTGGTTAAGAATGTTATGCAATAATAAAAATGTAGTAGAACCTCTGTAAATTGGCTCTTTGTATGCCAACAAATCCATAACACTGATAACTAGGTTTAGCCCTACCTCCTTGGTAGAAGGATAATACCTCCGGAGATACTAGGGCTAAAGTATAGTTATAATTTGCACAATCCAATTGGCTAGCGAGGTGAAACTTTTTGCTATATTGTTAGTTTAGTTCACTACAAGAGAAAGGGGTGTTTTAAGTATAGTCCTAGAGATAAGATGTTAAATAATGACCTATAAAGAGTCTTTTAAGTAAGAATTTACTAAAAACACATGTCCTTTAAGTAAGATTTTATTTAAAAGACATGTGTTTTTAGTAAATTCTTACTTAAAAGACTCTTTATAGGTCATTACTTAAAATCTTATCTCTAGGACTATACTTAAAACACCCCTTTCTCTTGTAGTGGTTAGTGATTCATTTGCCAACTATTGGCTGGTTGAAAGCAAGTAGCTACCTAACAAATCCCTAATGACTTGAACTTCATGGCTATAGGACATGCTTACGTTGGGGGGCTCTGTGTTTGGAGGGACAAAATGTGACCCTCAGCATTGATTAACAATGTTATGTCTCTATATTATAACCTTGACAGATGGTTCTCGACTTGTCCCTATTACAAAGGATATGACCATCTATAAACAAACAAACTTTTATACCATAACTTTGTCAGACAATCCCAAAATTGTTGGTTTATAGTGGTTCTATTGTAATTTTGAATGTTTTGATTGTATTAGGGTCAAAAAATCAATTTTTACTACAATATTTCAGGCAATACTAATACAGTATATTGTTGAATGATGTTTCAATGAACTTCTACAAATCAATTTTGAGGTAGTTTTCAATGTTATTATTGGCATTACAACATTTATTCAATTAACTCATAAAAAGATTTAATGCATTTGCCTTCCTAATGTGGACTTTGTCACTACAAGAGAAAGGGGTGTTTTAAGCGTAGTCCTAGGAGTATAGTTTTTTAAGTAATGACCTATAAGGAGTCTCTTTAAATAAAATTTTACTGAAAATACATGTATTTTGAGTAAAATTTTACTTAAAAGACTCCTTATAGGTCATTACTTAAAAGACTATACTACTAGGACTGTACTTAAAACACCCTTTTCTCTTGTAGTGTGTAATTCAAGATATTGAGATGTATTTCAAGGTGCAAAAAAGTTCCAATGGGTCATTGCAAGAAAGACCGACCGATTTTTGTAGCGTTTTGCACAGTACTCATGATTTTTTTAGAGTAATGTATAATTTTAAAAAAACATTAGAAAAAAATTTGGGAAGACTTCATGGTGAAGAGATGTCACTAAAAAAATGATCTTAAAACCATTTTCAATGTTCAGAATTGCGCGTGCAAAGGAGCCCTATTTGCATGACCATAAAGGTCATAAAATAATGTTTTTTTAAGTGACCTTATATAAGCACATGTTTTCCTAGTGTGTGAATAGACCCCAAAAATTTCGTCTTTAGATCATTAATTTTGGATACTCCCTAGTACTAAAAAACCCTAAACAGCAAAGTGTGACAAATTAGCTAAATCAAAATTTAAATATGAAATGATTCTAAATTATTTTTGAAAAATAAGCGATCTGATTACTATCAAGTTAGACATCTCCTGTAAAATTTTCAAGTTGATTGGGTTCATGCTCGAAAAGTTATAGCACATGACAACTTAGTCATTGCAAGTGTGACTCAAAATAGTACTGGTCTTTCTTGCAATCACCCCAATTGACTTTATTTTTTTCTTAACTTATAAAGTATAAATGAGAGAGTTGCATAGAATTTGTGATTTATTTGAATACTGCTATGCATTTTTTAATAAATGTTGTAAGCATCAATAGGTAAAAATTGTGCAATTCACAATATTGACACTTTGTGGACTATTGATTGAAGTCCCAAATTACTTGCCAATTACTTAAATTGTGTATACATGTCATTTGTGGGGGTGCCCATACTTTTGCTTTTGTAAAAAAATATCATATAAGAATATACTCGGTAGTAAATTGTTTATATAAAATAGGGATTCACATCACCATACTTTTAGCTCATACAAAGACAACCATATGTGTTGATTATGGGTGAGAATAATAACCTGGAGACACTTGATGGTGACATCTATTCTTCAAGAGTAGAACTAATTCCGTTTGATTTGTACATCATTCCTTGGAGAACAACATTTATTCTTTGTAGAACATGAGAATAATGAGTGGATTTAGAAATGAAAGTGATTAGGAGGTAAAAACTTGTATAATGATTATAAGCTATGTTGGTCAACCTTTAGAAGAACTACAACCTTGATCCATGAATGAAGTCATGTTTTGATGTTTAACCCCTAAAGTTCCTTGACTATGTTCTCACCAAAAATGCTTCAAAACTGCCATTTCTAGTACAAGTATCAAATTTTTGAAAAATATCATTTTTTGACACATGTAACCATAGGATCTTGTAATACTCTAGTTTGAGAATATGTAGAAAAAATTTCAGAAATTTACACCATGTAGATTGCAAGATATTAGCATTGGAAGTGGCAAAAATCCTTTTTTCGGCCCTGTGGAAAACCGAGCAGCTGCACTTCACGAGGTCAAATCATTATGAAAAAATGCCCAAAATGGTTGTGCTTCTTTGGATTCATCTTTCAAGGCAAGTTGGCTACATACATGAAAATTTTCAGATCATTTGGAGTTGTATAACATATAGGAAAAAAATAGTAAGTAGAAAGAAGTAGCAAATGATTCAAAATACTAAATTGTTAATAAACTAGTTATAAAATTAAAAAACTCCTATCCAAATGGTTGAATTTTAATAAACAATCTACATCCAATAGCATTATTTGTTTTCAAAAATATTGAAATTTGAGTAAAATAAAGGACTTCAAAGTTTTTTTTGGTGTAGGGATTCCATAACTGCCCGCAAACTAAAAAGCCTCATAACTTTCATCTCAACTATTGATATGCAATGATTCAAAGCTTTTTGAGTACATATAAATCTGAAGACAAATTTCAAATTTTTATTTCTTAAAAAAGTGGTTTTTCCAATTCTGCGTGAACTGCCCGAGTTGAGAAACAAACAACATATTATGCAATAACTTTTGACTCATATGTCAGAATGTCATGAAATTTGTGCATATGAAAGATACTCCTTGTCCCGACATTTTGTTAAAATTTCAGCCTAAAATATGCAAATCTCCAGTCACACGTACCTGCCCAAAAAACTTATGTTGCCAAAATGTACTTTTATTTTACGTACTTAGAAAAATATACCATATTTAACCCAAGATACAAATACAATATAATGGGCTATAGAATACATCTTGTAGCATTAATTTTTCCTAAAAAATTGAACAAGTTTGCATTGATTCATGACTCAAYTATTTTAAAATCATATTCATATCTAATACGTTTATTTCGCTATCAAATATAATATCTACACATTTCACATACTTCCTTGTTTTTCTATTGCCTTGAGGTTAAAGACACATTAGTTTCTGAATGCTTTATAAATTCAAGCCATTTCATCCAAAAGTTGAATTAATTAGTGAAATTCAACAAAGAATTTAAACTTTTTATTTTATATATACTTGCAATTGTACTTAATGTGATTGTAATATATTCATTCAAATGAATCTACTATGTATTAGTGTTATGAATCTTTTTGAGTCATATTTGTTTGTCATCTTGTTTTTTTGTGATTACTAAAACAACTCAAYCTATAATTGATTAGTTGCTATCTATAAGGTGGATGTGGTTGGATACTTAGGGACAAAAAATACAAGAACTTTGAGCTATTAATTTGCACAAACCAAGCTTAAGGGACGTGTAAGGTTTTAGGGCTTGAAAGACAAGTCTCTTCAAGAATATTTCTATTGAAAGAACTTATGAATTATTCTTAAGAAACACTAGTAGAAAGCGGAAGAATTTTGATAGAATTTTGTTGATTGATCATGTTGTCTTGATTGCGTTGTCACAATCACTGGTATGTTGATTTCAATAGAAATTTTTTAATTTTTTATTGATTTATGTTGAAATCAATAGTACAATGATCGGGACTAAACAACCAAATCAACATAATTCTGTCAAGATACGTGCATTTTCTACTAGTGAAAATCCATTTATGATCTCAAAATGGGGAAGCACTTTCAAAGACTTCTCTCAATTACTTATTTTAAAGACACAAAAAACAATTATTACTACACAAAACATTCTTCTATAGCATTTTACCACTTTTTATACATACTAGAGTGGTTGGAAATTGCTTAAGTATTTCAATCCTTGTAGTTAGTGGAGTAGAAGGCAATTATAAAGTATTCTTTGAAATACTTTTCTAGGTAAAATGTAATGACATATAACAAAACAAAACAAAACAATATTTAAGTTTTAGAAAAATATGTGCATAATTCATGGAGGAATTTTGTTATAATATACTAATCATTTGACAATTTTGATAAAATTTCACCACTTGAGTGAAATTTAAGAATTTTCTTTAATTTCTTAATCAATTATTTTAGAGTCAAAGGCATTTTATCCCTTATTGTCGATTAGACGTAAAGACAAGAATATGCTTTATTTTTTTATATCATCAAAATTTTGGATATGATAAAATACTAAGCCTTGCAAATTATACTAATTTCCACCATACATGTAATTAAGTAGCTTGTTAACTTGGACTATATGTAGGATTTCATTTTGGTCTTTGTATTAAGGCACCACAATTAATCTAAAGCATAAATGCATTAGCCTTTAAAGAACATWGTTTATATTACAATAAATGACAAGGAGAAAAAGCTATCCACCATGTGTACAAAAAATTTAAGACAAGGC
This sequence comes from Pleurozium schreberi, assembly GCA_006891605.1. Classification (NCBI taxonomy): domain Eukaryota; kingdom Viridiplantae; phylum Streptophyta; class Bryopsida; order Hypnales; family Hylocomiaceae; genus Pleurozium; species Pleurozium schreberi. The sequence goes on along the minus strand of VACF01000437.1, from coordinate 26,771 downwards.
AACAAAAAAAAAGGCAAAGCCTCAAAATAAAACTTTTAAACAATATCTTGAGGAAAAGCCTCAATTTATTTCATTTGGATTAAGGTATAAAACCTACTTTTGACAACATTAAGGGTTAACTTTCAATGTATGACTAATTGAACAATGCTAGGAGAGATAGCTTTCTCTTGTCAAGGAATAGAAATTATGAAGATTAYACTGTTTTTAGCTAATTTTTCATGAAGTTTGAAATTAGTAGAAATTCAAGAGGAGGAGATTACCGTTTGACCTGTTTTTGATGTATAAGCAAACAATTTTACAAGAAGCACAAAATTAAAAACTAAATATAGTGACGTATAAAACAAAGAACACAAAAATCTAGAATTCAATATGTGAAGGTTCTATATTTTATTGATTAAAAGAGCCTATGTTGCCATTACCATTAATATGACTTCATTTATTCCAATATCTCTACAAACGAATTTCCAATCAAGGCAATCATCATTTCCGTCCATAGAGAAATTTCCACCTCACTATTATAATACATCATCTAATTCTGGTTAGCTTGAATGAATGAAAGTCCACATCATATTCCCCTCGTTCATAAAAACAGGTCATCAAATGTCCCTATCTTGTACAAGTAGGCCTTGGTTGGAAACAACTGAAGTCATACTTTAGATATTCTACTTGAACAACTTTAATCCTTATATGACATTGCAACCGTTTTTCACTTAATGAATGACAAGAAATCTATCAATCACTACAAAAAAATAGGGCTACTTGCGATTGCGCCAAATGACTGCAAAACTGTCGTGTTGAAGTCGCAAAACGCAAATGTGACTCCTGGACGCTACAGTCATTTCGGACAAGTCGTTTACAACATGACTGCAGCGTTATTATCACCCAACAGAGTTGGAACGAAAGAAACTTTGGATGAGTACGAGCTTCGTTGAGAGGGTTAAAGAAAGTCCAGGACTAGAAAGATGGCTTCGACCTGCAAATGGTCTACTTGGACAAGTATTTCACCCACTTAAAATTTGACGTGGACTTGACACGTGCAGTCACGATAAAGTCATGGTCCAGTTGTATCTGACCCCTTCGGAATCTAACGTGGACATATTTAATGTAGTCGAGCCGCAGTCATTCTGAAGTTGTTGTGTACCCCTCTAAAATATGACGTGGACATATTTAATGCAGTCATTTTGGAGTCATTATGTAGTTGCAAATGTAGTGCTGACGTGGCGGACGATGTTTGGGTGGTTTAGGGTGGGAAACAAGTCGAGCTTTAGTCACTTTAGAGTTGTGTTACAGTAGCGGGTGGAGATATTCTGTGGTAGTGCTGGAGTCGCGAAGAGATTGAGGTCACTCAGGTCTACATTGCATACATGATACAACCTACTTTCGGTTTTAGGAAAAGAACTACAGATGCACACAACGATTATTCCAGAAGACAAGTGCACAATCAAAGGAAGACCAGCATTACATACTCACAGTGATGGAGGTACAAAAACAGTTTTGTATTGCACAAAGAGAGGAGCGGAAGAAAACTGCAGCCTCAAAATCACATGGCGTTGAGGGCATCATGAGGTGGTCCACACCCTCCATTACATGACAAGTACACCCTAAATTAGCTGCCAGATACTTGCTTTATGTAMTTCTGGTCCCAAATTGCGGAAGACCCCTTCGCGTGCTCCACTAACTCCATGCTTGCTGCCTCATTCGGAAACATGAGGGGAACTCCACCTTGAAGAGCTTCACGGACATCCACCTTCAACCATGACAGTGGAATTTCCCTACCGTGGAATTTGTGAGACCCGAAAAATCCTGAGACAGATCCAACGGCCACCTTTTGCCGCATAGCACGTGGATTCATGAGGAAGACTTCATCGCCAACGTCGAAACCCTACAGCACGCAAGACAAAATTTTCTTTTCAACGAGAGTAACATGCGATACACAAGGTTTGGTGGAATGGGACACAAGCCGCAGACCCCTAAACGCACATCCCATTACAGAACTTCAAAGTTCTTGCAGCAGCGGATTACTGCAATCATGCTTCCCTCATTGTGGAGGGACTTCCCTCCCATTTGACTGGTGGTTTAGGGTTTAGGGACCTTCAAGAGTACAACGTTGCAGAGTACTGAAGTCAGGCGGTAGTCACGAACGGAATTCACCACTTCCCCAACACTGGGGTATGTCAGGGAGACCAGTCACGACTGAAACGCGACTTCCTAGTGACTTCTACACAACAGAATTGCGACTGCAGGCTGGACAGGCTGCACGCAAAAGGGAAGTTCAGGTGATGGTTCTGCACCTTCTTCGATGCAACATCACGTTTCTTCTCCGTGGGAGAGGTCGACTTCAATCTCGTGTTCTGCTTCCCTGTCCTTTCCTGCACAGACACGAAACAGAAGTTAAAGACCATAAATAAAACAAGGTGAGGGGGCGCTTTTTTGCTTGAAATTGGCTAATGTGCCATTTTCCTCACCGTGCACTATGTCCACAAAGTCATATCAAGTTCCCCGCATTCGTGACTGAAGCCATTGAGACTTCGACTCGTTCACAACTTGGGGATACTTTGCGCGGAATGTAGTGATGTCGGGGCATCTCCAAAAAGCTTCCAAAAGTGGCCACAAGTACCACTTTAAATATTCCTTGTCGTCAGCCAAGGTTCTCAGCCACTTCACATAAAACGGATTTGTAATCAGAACGTTATCTTGTGCATTGCAGACAACCCTACAACTCTTACTGTCTACAATGAACGTGTTCTCCGCACTGAACTGAGGGTACAAATCATATCGATCTGCATCACAACGAACCAACCCATTCGCTCCTGTAAACCTACTAAATATACATGAAGCAATTGCCAGGTCCAATATGGGATTTAACAGCAACAAAAACCCTAAACATTAAGCCCGAAAGTTAAGAATCGCAATCGATTTTATTATTTTCGGATGTCTTCGGTGTGCAGTTTAGTGTGAAGATGAGCGGAAGGTGGAGGGGGTGCAGGAGCAGCCTTCGTTGAGGTGTCCACGTCTGCTGCCGATTTTGGCAAACTTGCAAACTTACGCCGCTTGAGCCTCCAATCCGCCAAGGGCGCGCTCTCCTGCATGTCCTTGTCACCCAAGTCCCCTTCTAAATCGGAGGCATCTGCAGACAGAACGGAGCACCACACGCACATGTGAGCATGAAGATCAAAAACTGACAGGAGCGGTACCCTAAATTCTGAACCCCACGATGGACGAGTACTTGCATTACTCACATCCCTAACCAGAGCGCAAGGAGGAATTGCATAATGAAACCCCTATTCAAGTGTTGTTGTTGCCAACGCTTGCAAAGAACACGGGATTGGGAGTCACCTTAAACCCTAAGTCTAAAAGAAGGTGGCACTCGTTTAGAAATTATCTGCAGCTCTTGCGTCCTTGAATTGGAGCTGCTGGACATGGTCACAAGCTACCGAAAGATGCATCATACCTTCTGCGATCAATTCCTCATTGGACTCAGTCGCCTCCGACGAGGAGTCTTGCTTACTTGGCATGGCACTGGATTCTCCTTTTCCTCTGACTTGCGCTACACCATCTGTCCTCGAAAGCCACGAGCGCCACGAGCGCCACGGGGGGAGTCTGCGCCTCAAAAAACGACTCTTCCTCTCCGGAATTGGGGCGCGCGGTTTCTTCTTCTTCGACAATTCTACCTTGTCCCTGCGCCTCTACTAGTCCACTTCTTTCATTAGCTTCCCAAACGCGTACAATTCTGAAACACAAATCCTAGCTGCACTACTCTCCACAAACCACGCTCAATGCACTCAGCAGAAATGGAAGACTAATAACGACGCCTAGTGCACGCAAGGTTGATTAGGGTTTCCAATTTCAGTGCAGGACGGCTGCGAACATGAAGGTACACCCAGCAGTATTGGATTCCACGTGGACCGACAACGGAAGCATGGATGAAAACGAAGCATGGATGACACGCTAGGTAATTAAGACTGCGTCACGACTCCAATTGAGTCACGTTATAGTTACGGAAATTCAAATGTGACAACTATGCGACTTTACCACGACTTCGCAACACCCAAGAAAGATAATGGCGGAAGAATTAATTACTGCATAGTTCAAAACCCTAGGACGCCGAGGAACTCAATTAACTAGCGCATTGCAAGATTGGATCCCGCAGGCACGACACGGACGCCTCCGGAGTGTATATGACATCGATACTATTCAAACATTTCCACGTCACGCGGGAGTGTATAGTGATTCTATCTTGCATACTTCCGATCAAGTAGGGCACTACTTGCATGCAGGTTGTAGACCAGGACCGTTGTTGTCCATGGGGAGGAGTGCATGCAAGTACGAAGCTAAACTTCAGCGCGTACAAACAATCGATTCAGTGGAACTTACAATGCCTGCCTCACACAAAGAACCGGTTCTAGCGCCTTGAGCATCTCGACCTTCTTCTGGTCACGCAGGAGCTCATACTCCGTTTTGGGATGAGGCGGGCTTAGTGGCGGCGAATCCATGCTTGTCGATGCAGCTTGCGCTTCCAGTTAGAGCTGATCGACAAATGTAGCGCAATGAGTCGACGGTGGTGAGGATCAACCACGCGGAAGCGAAGGTCCAAGGCATGCATTGAACTGCGGACGGTGACAGCAGCACCTCAGCAGATCGGTTGGACAAAATTCCGCAGCAGAGCGACTACTTTCCTGTGGCATCGACATTTTGGGACGACCGGTCCAATTGTAAGTGCCTGAACTCAAAGCATGAACTCAATATCACTCATGAAAATGGTCATCATGGTTCAGAATAAGTTTGGCGGTTAATCATAAAGTGTCAGATTTGGCGGCGCAAGTCGGGTGTTCCTCGTTATTTCACCGGAGACTACTCTGATTTAATGCATAGGATAGCTGAAGTGCGTTACTCCCGCTTTTGCACCCACGTTCCTCACAATAATGATGATAGCAGGAGTCCTAGCGGTTAGATTCAAATTTAATGTTCCCAGTACTTAAACCGTTGCCCCCGTCGTTCTTGAATGCCGAGGAGCCCACTTCTGCTGTAACCATTGTCACATAAAAAAGAGTCATCCCGAAGTCACACTGAAGTAATTGACCGTACCGGACGACTTGTGCATAACTTAGTGCAGTCGTTTTCTTGTCACCAGTTCTACATCCGTTACTCATGAATGACTCCTTGAAGTCGTTCATAGTGCACAGTCGGAACATGACTATTGTGCTGAATTTTTGTTGTACTTCTTTAGGGTTGAGGGGCCCATTCCCTCCCTTGGAAGTTATTCTTTTAGAGTTTTTCATAAACCTTCTTGCAATTCCATTAGAATTGGTCCAATTGTAGTCATTCATAGAAAGGGTAATTATCTCGAGATGACAGTGTGCGAGGCCGCGAAGCCAAAAAAAAAATGGAACTAGTGCTGGCCCCCCCCATTTATTGAGAAACCATGAATCTGTCATAGTTGACTTAAAAATGGCAATAGTTAAATCAGAGCAGATGGTCATGTATAGAATACCGTGATCACCATACAAGATGGTTGTTTAGGAGTTCGTCGGTACGAAGGCGACCTAGTCACTAATCCAAATATGTATAACAGGGCATTCCATCAGGCGGGGAGGAAAACCTGCACTCAAATCGACTTCAATGTGGATAAGTCTAAGATTCTGTCCTAAAACATTGTGTTTGTCTTGAAGTCATGTAGAAGTCACTTCATAGTCGTAAGTGTTCTAGGCGACTCACATATCACTCAGTAGATAGTCACATTGAAGTCACATTGTATGCGCTAGCTGCCATGTACTAGCTCAAAGTGGTACATGGCAGTGCACTACTCTCTATTTCTGATGGGAAATATATAAAGCGTTAACGACGGAAATGAGCGAGGATATCATGTCAGCTTCAGAGGGCGAGTCCATGTGTTAGACCAACGCTTCGGTAATTATATTGTTGCACGGAATCCGTTTCGTTTATCAGACCAGACCCAGGAAAACAAGATCTGCCTCACACTATATGTCGAAACGGAGAGTTTTGAAGGCAGCTCCATTGACCACTGCATCGTAGGAAGAGACAGAGGATGGGAACACCGGATTGAAAATGTGAGATTCCACTGCCAAGTCCTGCATGCCCGGACACAACGGCAATTGCACCAGGCATGGAAGAGGTGCATATTAGCACTAGAAACCCGGCTTCAAGTCAGGAGGTCATGCTTGCTGCAAGCGTTCCTATACAAACATCCACACGATTGGAGTGGCAGGTGTTCAACACAGCATTGCACATATTTTCATCAGTGCTGAACTTGGATCGGTTGGACGAAATAGATTATACAAGCACATTGGGGGCAACAAGTTGTGAAGACTACTAGATATGTCAATCACCTCCACTGCACAATGTGAACACTTCCGCCGATGTGGGAACGCCTTAAACCGCAAATTTACCGTCAACCCTGCAATGTTCACCAGAAAGTGGGGTTTGAGATCGACCTTGCCCCTACTACATCATTGTCTGATCAGGAAATTTATTTCATTATCACCCTAATGCACATTGTGTTTAATTTGAAGACTTCAACCGCACACCCTAAAACCCTTCAAGTAATTCACTTAATTCACTTAGCACCCTGAACCTACATCTTATGTGACTTGCATCCATTTTGAACCTCCTCTAAACCCAAAATAGGCATTCTCGTCACACTATTGCATGCCTCCAACCCATGAATATGCAAGTAGAACATGCCAGTGTTTCTGCAGTCATAATTTAGTCACATACCCGGAATTGGCCTTACCCTGTCCTCCTGCCACAACCCTAAACCGCCAATTATCTTTATCTTTTTCCCAACGTAAAAGAAAATGACCTACCTGTGACTCCTTGTGAACATAGAAGTCGTTGCGTAGTCACTTCTAAGTGACTTGTAGTCGCACCAATAGAATTTGCACTACTCATCCCCGACTCCGTTTGGCCCAGTCGCGTTTTAGTCGGAACCGTCACGTCCTTCACGACGGTGTGAACGGAATGTTGTGGATGAACCGAGACCTCGTTCACTGTTCATCCAGCAGTCACCTGAACGCGACTGAACAATGACTTAAACGCTGTGGAGATCACTCCCGCGGTGCAATTACGAAGGTGAAGTGACGTTGAAGTCGCATTTTTCCTGCAGTCACGTTTTTGCAGTCACAAGTAGCCCTGTTTTTTTGTAGTGAATGTAGGATAGAAGTGCAATTGTTTGTCCTCGAAATTTTGTGCAAAAAGTGGACATCATGCATAAAAATTTGACTTTTGATAAACACTTTTGAGTTTTATTAAGTAAATGATGCCATATAATGCCAAAATGGGATGATTTCCATAGTCACCAACCATGCGTTCAAGGGTTAAAAACTCTGGACATTGGTAAATTACTAGGAATGGGTTCCCCACCTTGCATAGGGCCAAGTTCTAGCTGCAACAATCGTCAAATTACTTAAATTTTTTGAAATGCTATTTAGCTTCAATCATGAGCACAATCATGAATTATGCATCAAAAGTTGAATCATAGACCTTGGAATCCCTATAAAAGCATCCTTACTCCGCATCCGGCCAAAAGGGGCAAGCTCGCTTCACTTGGCGTGTCCAATGAGTGAGCCGGGCCTTCTTTTTTGGCAAGCACCCCACCGCAACTCCGCCTCAAGATACTAGAAGCAAGTCAACATGGCCTGCAAGAGCTCCACCTCATGCGCACGAAGATTGGAGAAATATTGAATGTCCCTAAAGTACTTCAAAATATGTGAAAAAGACAAAATCAACCCATACCGACTACCGAGCCATGGCCAAGACTCCCCATTTGGTCGTCTGCTCTCTACATTTGGCCGTAGCCAACCATCTTTTAGGCTACGTCGTGTGTGCCGTGGGGGAAATAAATCAAGTCGGGTTCGGCCAATCCTTGGGTTTGCGCCTTTGGCCGTGCGCAGTGGAGATGTTTAAAGGATGTTGCAGACCAGAGTGGTCCAAACGAATGGATGACTTCAATGTTAACTAAAGAAAAAGAGAATGCGCCTATTAGTTCAAGAATCAGAGAATTTTGGTGACTACCTTGGTCATGGGGGGCCACATCCTTACAAAATTAACATACATTCAAATTCTAATAGTAATAAGTCTAATGATTTTGCAATGATACAATAGTAATTCTATTGATTCATTTACGTATTAATTGTAACAAATTAAACATTCCAATAAACATCTTTAGTGTTGAAATTGGGAACACACAACTAGTTAATAGTATTTTCTCACTTAGTGTTAAAGAGTGTTGTTCGTGAGGGTCTTAAGAACAAATTTAGGAACAAATTTAGACATGCTTATGGACCAAATTCACATTGTAAACATCACCTCTAACATTGTGAGTGAACATATTCTATGCTACAAGGAGAGATCAAGTTAATTCAAGGCCTTGTAAATTTCTACAAGATTGTCCTCACCACCTCCACAAAGCTTCCAAAGGAGAAATCTCTATTCGTGCATTTCACCTCTTTGCAAATCACATGTTCATTCTCACAATCCAAGTCCTGCAACTGAAAATCAAGCATCGGGAATAACATGTAAAAATCAATAATAAAATAGAAAACATACAAATGTCACTTATAGCATTATCCATCAAGTAGTCTAGAGGTATATTTGGGGGTAATTAATCCCTAAAGTCCCAAGGCATGTTTTTTGGAATTATAGATTTTTTGGGCAGCTCACTACGAGTGGAGTTTTCCTTTGCTTTCTTTGAAATTTTCACACAACATGTGCCCGAGGAGTAGCTTTAAGGCACAACAATTTTCATAAACCTACTGCAATGAAAGCCCCTCCATCTGTTTCAAATTTTGTTTTTTAAAAGTTACACAATCCAATGACAGACACTGCAGGTCCACTATCCAGTATCAAGGGCTCCGACACTGAATCTGGGAGGGAGAAATTTTTCTCTTTTTCTGAAACAAGCCAAGGGAAGATCATTGTCTGGATTCATGTCTGCACAAACTCACATGCCGCACTAAACAGAAAGAGTTGTGACATCATCTTTGATCCGAGAAATAAAATTAATTAAAGAGTAGTTACGTCACTAGGGGGAATTAATCACAAGATTTGCAACAGAGGTGAGTTATGTTCTGTTTGCTCCCCACCCACCCACCCACCCCCAGAACCGGCGGATGTTCTTTACCATTGCATAAAATTGATGAATGCTTCAAAATTTTTCTTTTAAGAACACTTGAAATAGTCTAATTTTTGSTTTCCCAAATGACAATCTCCAAAAATTCTTGGACGTAAAAAATGACAAGCCTCCTAAATTTTTTTATTTTCATAGTCATATATATTTTTCTACGAATACGTACTTGACTTGGATGGATCGGAGAGGACAACTTCGTTTATTTATGTGTTAATTTACTGTTTTTTCTTTAGGACTGGTCAAGTATGCACAATTTGGATTTCCTAGATGATAATAGCTGCAAGTCAAATAACTTGCAGCAATTATCATGTAGTACATCCAATGCGAGTAGAGTAATAGGACGCCCTAGCTCGGTCTCAAATTGCACTTCTCAGTGTTAATTTTACACAGGTCTTTAATTTCAAACTGCAGTTGAAAGTACTCCGTATTTYTGAACCGAAGCGAAAGCTTTCAGTCCCCTGAAAAGAGTACAATCAAGCAGGCTAGGGTCCCACTCCACTAGGGAAGCTAGAGGTTGTGCACTAGCGCTTATGCATTAGCGCATGGGCTAATTCCCAAGGCGGTTTAGAAAAATCTCCGGATCAATTTTGAGTTCAACACCTGGTTCCTAAAATCTGATTTAAAAAATTTATTTCAAGTGCAGCACATAGTGTAGGTCGCTTGGCCCACACGTACCAAATTCTAGAATGATTTCCTTGTTGGTGTGGACCCTAGCTTGGTGGTCCCAAACTCCGCAGATCCTATCTCTGGAAAGCTGACTTCTGTCGTGTCGTCTCTCAGCACCTGCCTTGAAGTATCGGTGAGCCATGCCTGTTCRACAACAAYTTTTCCACAAGAAACAATTRAGTRCGCAATTGTCTCTCTATACAAAAWTCCAGATTGTGGCTCWAAAAAAGGGAATGAAAACTGATCACCGGTCGATCATTGCCAGGGCACGTGAACACTAACACTGTACCGCACGTGAGCACRTTTTCAGGCAGATTCTATTTCATAAATAATACTGCGAGGGAACTTTACAAGTTCGTTTTCAACTTGCGCAAGAGCGATGGATTTCAAATCCTCTGCTGGCTCAACGTACTTCTAGCTTCGACAAAACAGAAGGATCACACAAGCTGCATGCAGTCAGTATGTAACTGTGACTTTACCTGCAGTAGCTACTACTAACTAATAATGTACTAAAATCTTTTGTGTCATGCATCCAGTACGTACTTCATCTGATAAGACTAGTAATAATTGAGCAGAGTATAGTACAATTTTAAGATCTCTGCAAAGTTGAGTTCCAGTAACTACACAGTAGAATTAGTACCRGTTAGAAGTGAACAAGGACTACTTCAYYCACGGCAAATTCTGTACTACTGTCATCATTGCGTCGGCCACCAACAAMTTGCCCTGGATAGATCCCAGAAAGTTTATGATCTTGCAGAGTACGTTCCAGTCACTGATATTCGTACCTGGAGCTAGCTTTCAGCCGTGCACCCCACTTGGAGAGCGACGATTGATGCTGCTAACTTGTCAGCCAAGGCCCGCAATCCGTACCTGAACTCAAAAAGTCAGATGGTACAAATTGTTTCCGAGACCAATTGCAAGGCATGCATGGATCGACAGATGTAAACCTGCCCTCCAAATGCTTCGATCGAAAGTTAGGCAAAGTGGTTGAGCTTGCCAGCTAGTATTAGAAACTAGCTTCAAGTTGTCTCGCAGGCCAGCAACTCATAACTGTTATGGCGACTTGGTATTATGAGTGAGAATCTAGGTAGTATCAAGACAGTGCACGATGGGTACATATAAAAATTATACTGTGACCGCTTGAGACAGAAAGGACTAGAACATAAAAGTACCAAAACATGCACGGCTCCGAAACATCGTACCATATATGCAAAACCCTGTTTTCACTTGGCTATGTGATCGATTAGGATTCAGGTGGTTCAACTTACAGTACTGCAATGGTTCTACTGCAGTGTAATGCAGCTCGCTCGATCAACTGATCATGACCTATATGCTTTACTAGAACATGCAATCCAGTGCTCTCTATTAGTATGAGGTAGTCTCAAGCCGGGGGTTTCAAGAATAATACGTACAGTATATCTCGATCAATTGTTGCATACTAAGACAACCGCTTGATCGGCACTAATACAGAATTTGRTCAGGYTGTTCAATTTGCTACTAATYATAATTAATTACTATGCTGGAATAGGGTTCCAGTTCGGGTTCAAAGACGCCGACAAACTAGGAGAAGGAAGTTATGTACATCACTTTCTCGGTGTTACATTTAGTGTGTTAGTATGTCTTATGCAGAACATAGATTCCAAAATTCTGGATATTATGTTTGTGCAGAGAGTTCATGCTTCTTTGTATCCAGGACACAGTCTTTAACACTCTCAAGCTACATACGGTACTTACCGACAGTTGCAGTATCCCAATTTTAGAACTCTCGAAACCACCTTGCATGGTAGGATTAATTCATTGTAGGAATCAGAAGTGCTTATATCCTGTCATCTTAAATACCATAAAGCTCAAGCTTCTGTGCTAACTTACCAAGATGACCCCTTTGMAATCCGACGCAGCCGATCAATCTCACATACATTTTCTGCTGGTTGCTTCATCATAGCTCTGGGCAGCTAGCTTCATATTTTCTGGTTCTTCATTCCTAAGACTGTCCGTTTCCACTCCTGATAATGAAGTTCATACGGCAAGGCAGGCGATAGCCTTCATTGGCTCGAAATTTCACGTCTCTCACCGTCCCATTGCAGAACTGATGACTCCGTCGGTAGCTTATTCCGCAACTGGCAGCAAGCGGCTCCAACATCACCTCGCATGACCACCGCCCCACAGGATGAATATCTCTGGTTCCGGGATCACCATTCCGATTTACAGAGTTGCCATCAGTAAAATTTGTGCCTGCTGCCCATGCCCACTGATTTTCTCAGTTACCGCTTTTCCTGATTACCAGTTCAAGAGCGAATTAAAATCATCTGAGAACCTTCTGATGTATAAGGAAGGAATACAAGGGTAATCACCCTGTTGTGAAGCAATTTCGCAAGGAATCCACTTCTCTTGATAAAAAAGAAATACGGCGAAACGTAACCGATCCACGTACAAACATATATACCCATCATCAGTCGACAGCAAAAATGGTGACCAGTTCATTGGATTGTTTGGATTTTTTCAACCCTTGAAAGACCATAAGGACAATAAGGACCATGATAACTTCAATGTTCACTATATAAACAAAGAATGCATCTAATATTGGTTCAATTGCCCAACTATTTTAGTATAGTGGGACTTTTTTTGTCTTGATTTTTTGAAACTTTTTTTTGTTGTCCACTCTCTCTCCTTCTCCCTTGTGTTGAGTTGTTTTGGGCATAACTTTTATTCCCGGGAATTGATTGAAAAAAATATATTTTTCAGTAAAGCTAATTAGTTTTTCTATCTTCAAAAAAAAATTCAAAAAATGAGGGCAAAAATTGAGACCGTAGGTACATGCCCAAAATCTATGTTGTCCGTTGAACGGACAAATGGTCCTTTAGGGGGTTAAGCATGCGGGCCTCCCTCCTGTAATTTAGTGCCTAACACTATTACAAGTACAAGGCACATATAATAGTTGATTTTCTAGCTTATGGAGCATAATGTGCCTTGTACTTGTACAAATGAAGAGATCAATAGTTCATTTTGCCAGACACTAATACAAGTGCATTATGCCCCATAAGCAAGAAAAATTTCTATGGTAGCTTAAGAGCATCCCCACCCACCTAGCAAAATGCGGATGGGATTTGGCTTGCAAAATGGGGGGGGGGGGCATCCATTTTGCAAGTTGGACGCCCCACCCATAGCTTGTTAAGAAACCAAGGAGGACAATAGCAAGGGCAATAGCAAACCATAATAGCAACTATTTATAGGAGACAGTACCAACTCATATTGACTTTTCATGCGGTTTATTTTGTCTGATGCGTTTTGCAAACCGCTAGAGGTTTTGGGTTGGCCTCTTAAGAAGTTCATCCATTTTGCAACATGGGTGGGGATGCTCTTAAGCCACCATAGAAATTTTCCTTGCTTATGGGGCATAATGCACCTGTAATAGTGCCTTGCACTTGTAATAATACCAGGTACTATAATTACAGGTGGAAGGCCTGCGTGCTGAACCCCCTAAAGGACCATTTGTCCATTTAATAGACAAGGTAGATTTCAGGCTTCAAGTGCTTAATATGACTATCTTGGTCATGGGGGCCACATCTTTCAAGGGTAGATTTGCAGCTGAATAACCTTGGAGCGCTTCGATGTCCAGAAATAGGATGATGAACAACTTGAAATTGCAGTTTCATCCTCCTAATTGCTTGGATGAAAGCTCTCCCATTTTGTAGAGATACTATATCAAGTTGTTGTTCTATTTAAGGGTTGGATTAGGGGTTACTAGAGTACATATTTTTCTAAAATTACCAATGTGCAAGTATGTCAAGTGGTTGACCAATTCAAAATTGCATTGACTTTAGTTCAGAATTAGAGATGCCAAAATGAGGTTATAGTTTTGAAGAACACAAAAAAATTCAAAAAATCACCATGTCAAAAGATCCTCATTTCAAAATCCATTCCAAAAAGTTTTACTCCAAAAATGATAATATTTTGCTTCTTCTCAAATTTTAAAGGAATTTTGAAATTTCCCTTTCAAAATTTATAAAAAAAATATTGGTGATAGCATTGGTAAATCTAACCATACAGATGGAATCTACAACTCTTAGTCTACAACTTTGAGTTGTATATCAAAATTAAAATTATGCTTCCAAACAGCACTTTATAATGATTTTTCTGAGGTCGTCAATTTTGGGGATGAATCAAGACGCTCCAGGGATAAAGTCCAATATGTGCCCAGATATTTAAAAACTAAAGTTAACCCTTAAACGCGCAAGCATCCGAAAAGTGGATGCGCCTTGGTCAACCTTGGTCATAACTTTTAAAATAATTATTTTCTAATAGCGCTTTTTGACAAAATCATACGATTTTACATCAAATTTAAACTTTTAGTAGGATAACTTATGGTTTCATGTAGTAAAATTRTAAAATTTAATCTTATACATAATTTGACCTCTTAATTTCTTTTACATGTTAGAGGCCCACAATTGTTTCAAAATACTAGTATCTAACGCAAGCTAAAATCTTTGTCTACATTTATTTTTTAACAAATCCAATTATAGGATCCTTTAGTTAACTCATTATTTAGTGCACCCCATCCTAAAATATCATGATAGGAAACCTTATCAATTGCAAGATCATGGTGCTCGGATTTCAACTCTTTCCAAATGGTTAGATCTCAACTTACAAACTTAAAACCCTAAAATGTCTAAATCTTGCAACTCACTTGCAACTCCCTACAATATGTTGAAGAAATAAGTCAGTAATAATACATATAAAAAAATTCGACAAAAAACTTTCAGATTCATGCGTGAAAAAAATAGTAAGAAAAAAAGAGTAGAAAATGATTTATAATACTAAATTGTTAAAAGCTTAGTTGTAGGATTCAATTGCAATGACTTAAATGTTGTAATAAACAATCTACAACCTATTCTTTATTTTTCTTCCAAAAATGCTGAAAATTGAACTAAATAAGGGTCTTCAAAGTTTAGTTAAGAGTAGAGATTCCATAATTGCCTACAAACTAAAAATCCACGTAATTTTCATCTCATGAATCAAATATAATGCTCCAAATCTTTATACATATATGTAAATCTGAAAAAACATTTAAAAATATTTGTATTTCCCTMCAAATTGATTTTTTCTAATTGCCCAAGGTGCCTAGCCTCTACAAGAAACTAAATATTATACAATAACTTCCTAACTATGCACTCAAAAAGTTATGAAAATTGTAGCACCTTAAAGCTACTTGTTGACCACATGTATGAAAATTTCAAAGAAAAAATTGAAAATTCCGTTTGTTGATGGATGACCAGAATACTAGTTGTCTTTTAGGGTTAAAAGATCAAAATCATGTTTGCTTTTTTAGGTCATGGAGTAGATCTCTTTATTCTTCCAATCCATGGGAAGTGCTTTTTTTTGATGGCATGTTCTAGTAGTTAGAGTAAGTTGATTTTAAGATCAAATTTGAGAATACTTATAAATTTGCAATAACTTGTTGTAATTAGAAATACTTTGAATATGAGTTTTTTGTTTTTTTCAAAGGTTCTACAAGAGACCTACTTACTAACGACAAGTTTTGCCTTTATATTTGCAATGTGAGAATGATTATGGAATTCCAAATGTGATAAATACAAACTATCCCCATAAAAACTACATAGTATATTGTATAAAGAACTTTGCAACTTCAAAACCAAMAATCCTTTAATCAAATTTATTTTTTCACTTTTATTYGATATACACTTTATATTTGGATTCTATCATCATTCAATAATTTCTAAATTTGAAGTTCRAAATTTAATGTCTATTTCCAAATAATGCCTTCAAAATCACCAAAGTCGGGATATAATGGTTCMTTGGCAATCCTCATGTCACCCAAGATGATCTTTTTAATAATTTTACCAAACTATCTTTATATCCATTTATACATATTTATTATCTTTCAACCAAAAGAGATGATTTTGGGATGATGTTGGGCATTGACAAAAGCTACCCCAACAAAGTTTGAATATCTATAGTACTCTATATTCTATCAAATTTGTCATAAAAGAATGGACTGTCTTCTAGATATTTAAACATCACCTTGGATGAATGAGAAGTTATTTGGACAAAACATTATCCCAAAGCACTCTCATCTTCATTTAGAATATGGACTTATGAGTCTTTAGGGGYGACCAAGAGGGGAATCTCTATAATCATACTCCCTCTATGAGGATTGCTATTATGTGAGCATAGAAGTGTGAGCCTATGAGCCTAGAATACTACACACCTATGTAATAGGTGTATACACTATAGAAACCGTCTATGATTATAGGATATATATGTTACAAATACCTATATTATAGGTGTTTATGATACATACACCTTCTATAGTGTGTGGTATCTATATTATAGGTACCTATATTGTAGGCTCAATGCTCACAAGCTCATTTGTGTCGTCTAGATTAATTCTTGACTAGCTCCCATGGGTGCTTCTCTCACAATTAATGTGTGTGACTGTGTTCAGGTTCCGCTTGGCAGATGCACGCGTTTTCAGGACCTGCACTGTCATGCAAGTTAGCATTCCTGCGCAATTCAGTCCTCCGAGGCGAAGATTTTGGCACTGTCATGAAGTGCCAAAGTTAGCTGGATGCAGGACGCCGGTTTGAATTTGACACTCTTCGGCCTCATTCATTCTTTCATCTTTGGATTAATGAGTCTGTTTTAATTTTTTCTTGGTCCAACTTAACTGCATATCGAGACGGTGTCGATCGTCCGGGGCATTAAGAATGTATTCCACTTCTGAGGTGTTAAACCTCCTTGGAAGAATCCGCTTGTCTTCTGATCAAGAATTTCACTTTGAGTAGAAAATTAAACGAAATTATAGGTCATTCGACTGTCATCAATGTCAATGACATCCTTTTTGCCCATTTTAGTGTAGTGCTAAACATCATACACTGGAAACTTTGGACGTCATAGCCGGGGCTACATTAGAGTGGTCTAGCCTCCATTCTAACCCTCCTTAACACTGTGTGAAAAAAGGGGAGGGCTAGAACTCTAGCCCCACTTTTGTGCCATCAACTAGGGCTAGGCTTGATGTCTAGTTGGGGCTGAATTGCTTTTTGTTGAAGTAATGCGAATCATGGGGGGCTGAAATTCAAAGCTCTAGCCCGCAGAGCTGTCTGGGCTAGACGATCCAAAGTTCCCAGTGATAGCCTTGACAATATTAAAGTAGTGGCCTGTAGTTCCATGTAGAGAGCAACACAGGATTTGTATGAGTAGCATCACCGGAGTAGGGTTGAAAAGCTTTTTTACAAGTCCTGTCTTAGTTCTCTTGAATGATCAATTTATTAGCTTTGGATTGAAGGGGAGGAGGCTTTGCATCGACATAAGCTTCTTTGTAGAAGAAGTTTGAGTAGCTCTACCTTACTTGAAAAGTAAATTAGTGTTATAGGGACAGAGCCTGTTACAAGGACAGAGCCTATTGTAGTGTAGTAGCAGCTTGTTTTCCATTGAGCTGGGGTGTATTTAGGTRAAGATGGATAGACTACAGAAATATTGGCCTTTGCAGCATTTTTGGAGTAAAACATGATGAGCTGCATAATATTTCTAGGGAGCTTAGGATTTTCATTTCATTACAATTATTACTCTTCACTGGTTGGGATTTGGATTGATGAGAGGGCAAAAAAAAAAGGTATATGAATAAATTGCAGCTCACTTCAGAACTATGGCTCAACATTCACTAGTGTCACTTGTGGACTCTGCTTGCGTCAATACTTTGATCCATTTCCTCACTTTCTTGCTTGAGTGTGTCTTTGAATGCATCTTTGAATGACTACATTGACCATTTTTTTACATTATTTTCTACATTTCCAGATATGTGAAGTTGGTTTATAAAGTGAAACTTAGAAGCATTACAAAGAAGTGGGGTTGTTTGGTTGTTGTGCTAAGGTAAACATTGATAGATTTTGAAATGCATTTTATCTTTGACAGCTTTAAGATAAAAACACCCAAAATCATCCTGACCATGTTGCCATTCATGCATAGTAGATTTTCATTCTATGTTCAAAAGCTTTACATGACTCAAAATGTCAAATGGATGACTTTAACCCCTCATTGACGAAGGGGATGGAAATTGTCCTCACATAGTTTGGCAGTCAAATGTAAAGTGCTGTAACTTTTGCGTCCAATGTCCACAAGTTGCACATATTAGTCTAGGTTAAGTGGTAAAGTTTTCATATCAATCCAAGATGTATTGAGTTTTTGAGAGCCATTCAAAATTCACATGTTCAATTTGAGTTCACCACATTTCATTGTCATGGTTTCAACTTTGGGGGCTTGTAACTTTTGCATTCAATGTCTGAATTCAATAAAACTTGTTGGAGAATTTGAGAATATTAGTCTAGTTTCAATGGTAAAATTTTCAAATAAATCCAAAATTTACTGAGTTTTTGAGAGCCATTTGAAGTTCATAGGTTCAATTTGAGTTCACCACATTGCATTATGATGGCTCTGCAACTTCGGGGGCTTGTAACTTTTTCATCAAATGTTTGTTTTCAAAAAAAAATTGTTGGGTTTTGTTTCCAAAATAGTCTAGTTCCTATGTACTGGCAGCTTGGAACAAGATGACGTCCAAGAATGGAAATTGGAAAACCCATACTCATACACCGAGCGTCGCAGGAGATCATCAAGTCCTTCGACGCCATGGAGGAGAAGATCTTCCCCATGGGCTGGCGACGGATCCCCTGCGATGACTACAGCATCCGTGTCTACAAACGCAAAAGAAACCTCATTCGCTTGCCAGATGATTGGTTCCAYCTCTCGGAGGTCAATTTGCTCCAGATTGTGATCAAATGTGACTGCGCCTTCGAGGTTCGCACTGCCACCAGCGACGACGTCAATTGAAAAAACTCTTACATCCACTTGCAAAGCCATTCACTACATGTACAGACGTGATGGTCGGCTCAGCGAAATTTGGGAGAGAGATCTTTTTGAAAACTCGTGGGGTCTTGCGGACCGGGAATTCCATGGCAGAGTGATCGGATTTCATCACCATGCTGCACTCACGAGTTTTCCTGATGCTGTTGAGCACTTCCACTGCCCTGACCATCTTCACCGCCACCATGGTCTCCTCTTCAATGGGCGTCTCCCTCTTGACATTTTTGCCTAGTTTGTGCACACGGAAGCCTGATTACCACTTGGGCGCTCTAACAACGGAGGATTCTGAGGAATCGAAGATAGACTACAACGACGTGGATYATCTCTCGAACGAGTTGGAGCACCAAATTATACAGCTCCTGGGAAACGAAAAGGATTCCGTCCATGCAATGGAGGACATCTACCCGGGTCGAGCAAGCCGACAAGGAAGCTATGAAAAGTACGTGCAGACGGAGAAGAAGACACCGTATCTCAGGTACAAGTTTTACAGTGACAGCAGATTAGTCGCGACAAGATGAGTTCGGTAGAAAAAAAGGCATGTCAAAGGGTAAGAAGCTCACATACAATGCGTCTGCATGTGCACTGCAAGCAAAGCAAGCCCATTGACGTGCTGCAATCCTCGCAGGGCAGGTACGGCCACATGGTGCTCATGCCGGTCATACAGAAGAAGCTGGCCAATTGGCAGCTGGAAATCTTCTACAATGCCCACATGTGGGCGCCCTTCTGGCCCAAGATGCGAGTGCTATTGAAGAAATGGGTGGACAACCRCCGGTTTGAGCCCCAAGTCATGCGAAACTTGGTGCAGTACGTGAAGCKCCCCATTGACGAGAGCCGTGGGGTGACGAAGGGGGAAACCCTGCAGCGGTACCGCACCTGCGCGGTGGTGGGCAACAGCGGCATCCTTCTGAACTCATCCTACGGACGCGCCATCGACCAGCACGAGATGGTGATGCGGATCAACAACGCCAGGACGGTGGGGTTCGAATCCTTCGTRGGCGGGAAGACCACCATCTCTTTCGTGAACAGCCACATCGTCCGTGCGTGTGCGAAGCGGAGCCAATGCTGGTGTCACCCCTACGGTGCCGCGGTAATCCTTCGAATTAGGAACAATCTGCTACAGCTTTCTGCACCTGCCATTGCGTTCTCGCCCAAATTCTATTCCTAACCCTAACCCTAACCCTAACCCTAACCCTCCCGTCGGTGTGTTGCAAGGTGCCGATCATCACGTACCTGTGCGCGCCATGGCATTTCATGCCCATCGCATTCTGCAGCTCCGAGCACCCTGYGCCRCTGCTGGTGACCGACCYGCGCTTCGATAACCTCTGCAACAGARTTGYGAAATGGTACTCTCTCTCCTTCCTCCTCCGGCCGAAATTGAGTGGAAAGTACTATAGTGATCAAACAGGATTCGTGTTGAGGGTTCGAGTTTCATCACAGGTATTCGGTGAAACTATTTCTGAAGCGGCCGCASATGAAGGCGAGCTGGTGGAGTATCCTRCGCAACGCGAATCGGCAGTTCCACTACTCCACAGGGATGCAAGGCGTGGTGATGGCTCTAGGRTTGTGTGACGAGGTCCGTGTGTACGGGTTTGGGAAAGCCAAGGGGCTGAAGCATCACTACTTCTCCAGCCAAAGCGAGGAGCTCAAGGAGATTCACGATTACAACGCCGAGTATGAATTCTACCATGACCTGGAGATGAACAACTCCCAGCTTCTGCCTTTCTTCGTCGCCGCCGGGATCCCGCATTTGCCCGCTTTCAAGCTCATGCTGTGATGGAGCGCACCAACATTGATTCTTCTTTCTCCATATTACTAGCCTTCGCAGAGGAATTGGGATGCGGTTTTGACCTTGTCTTTTTCTGCTCCAACAGACAACCTCCTCTCTGGAATTACTCAAAGGCAAGCGCAAAGAGGTGTGCATGATTTCTCTTTGGACTGTGTGGGTTTACTTCCATGAATCCCATCCTTTAGTGTGAACTTGTGTACCATAAGCTTAAGTAACATGAATTGCACAGCATGTATGCTACACTTATTTCAAACAAGCATGTATGATGAGACACGTGCACAGTTGCGCACCCCTAAGCTTCACTAGCCAGACGGCCTGACTGAATTCTTCTCCTGTGGAAGATCTGGAATGGAAGATATTCATGCATGCACACAAAAGAGGCTCTGGCACCCAATCCAACAGGCGTGATGGTAAGTTAGGCTCATCAGCCGCCTCCCTGGACTGGTCACAGTAGCTACTGTTTGGAAAAGAGATTTCTAATCGTCGCAGGTCACACTGCCCGCAATGGGAGCGCTAGATAAGCGGAACATTGACCCTTGAGTCGATGCCATGACGATCTCGTTACCAGCTTCACCGATTCTTGTTCAGTTGCTTCTCCTCTCCTGCGTGGACACCACCAACAAATTTGACCCTGCCTATCTCTCCAATTTCGAAAATTCTGTCTCTGTACAAGGGTGTTTGAGTGTCAAGTTTATTTAATTTCATGTTCCAATCATGCTCTTCGGTACACTTAAGCTTGGGCGTCTGACATGAAGCGAGCATACGCGCGTCTTACATTTAARTTTCATAAAGTAACTTCTTGGCTTGCAAAACGAAACTCATAGTAATTGCAAAATATGCCTTCAAAGATGAAGAGAAGTGCCTAATTCAAAATGGATGAGAAATAATTGAAGCTTGGTACTTATATTTGACGAAAACTCTACATCGAGGAAAATTTTAGAATTTTAGAGTTTCGACTGTTGCGGCGAGCCTTGTGAGTCAGAACTGAATGACGTAGATTTCGGGTTACGCAAATGAAGAATCTGCTAGGGGTGGTTCTATTGACTATGCCACTTTTTTGAATGACATATTATACTTCAGTTATTGTATCATTTCGTGGTATTAAGGTTGTAACTTTCCAATTTGCATTGGATTGCACTGTTCTCTTACAAAGAGTGCTTGTCCCTCAAGTGGTTACTTTGGGCAACTTAAACTAACTTGCCTGAGTATCCATTTTCAATCCAAAATCCACTTGAGAGCATTGAGGCATCTCATCTATTTGCTGCTGGTGAAGCCCACGCACCTGCATATGAAAGTTCGAGGACTTGCCCCAAGCAGCCCGGGCATGATCGATGAAAGAATCCCAGAGGGGCCCTTCAAGCTAGCTGCTGCGTGGACCAAGTGGAATTGTTGAACCAGGTGGAGTTGCGATCTGACCAAGTGATCCATATGAGAGCAGCTCCACCGCTGGAACGAGAACAGGAATGTGAAACCATTTTCTACGTGCGTAGTCACGAGGCCCTTGGCGTTCCGCCCCAGTCGCAGCGCATGCACACTTCACCCCTAGCCAATATCTCGACTCTTTCTTTGGCGTCATCAAGGCGTCATCCTTACGTCATGAAACAAAATGATTCTTCCATACTCAAGGATTCAAGAGGTTGCGAGAGCAACCAAACTACGTTGTTGCTCACCGTGTTGGTGGCAACTACTCAGGAAGCAACTGAACAAGAATCGATGAAGGCAACAAGGACAGTCTATGTAATCGATGGATGGACTCTGGGAGTGAGGATAGAATAATCATGCAGCAAAGGTCCATTACTTTGTCAACTGGCTTGTTGGCTACCTATGTCCATTCAGCATAAGACCATTATCAGAAAAGAACTCTGTGTGCTTGTTTGAAATGAATGTCGCATACATGCTGTGCAATTCATGTTACTTAATCTTATGGTACACAAGTTCACACTAAAGGATGGGATTCATGGAAGTAAACCCACACAGTCCAAAGAGAAATTTTGCGCTTGCCTTTGAGTAATTCTAGAGAGAAGCTGGTAATTAAGAAGGGAATGTTGGAGCAGAAAAAGACAAGGTCAAAACCGCATCCCAATTCCTCTGCGAAGGCTAGTAATATGGAGAAAGAAGAATCAATGTTGTTGTGCTCCATCACAGCATGAGCTTGAAAGCGGGCAAATGCGGGATCCCGGCGGCGATGAAGAAAGGCAGAAGCTGGGAGTTGTTCCTCTCCAGGTCACGGTAGAATTCATACTCGGCGTTGTAATCGTGAATCTCCTTGAGCTCCTCGCTTTGGCTGGAGAAGTAGTGATGCTTCAGCCCCTTGGCTTTCCCAAACCCGTACACACGGACCTCGTCACACAAAACAATGAGGTCAATTTAGAGAATTGTATTTGTGCAATGTAGTTGAATAAGAAATGTATCAAAAATTTAATTCATAAGCATGTACCAAATGAACAACTCATGTTAAGAACAATTGTATGTAAAATTGTGCACAATAGAGCAGAAATAAATATTATATTCTTTGCATGTTAGTTAAGTCCTCAGTAGGAAAAAGAAAATTCAACCTATTGTTAGACCAAGTTTGATTGATGTGCTAGATTAATTGAAAAAATTAACTGAAAAGCTAATTAGCTAAAACATTATTTGAGGAACTGAATTAAACGAAAAAATTGATCAAATGAAAAAATTCATGAACTCAGAAGCTAAAATTTTCTTTGGTAATTATAAGGTCTTTAATCCTATACCAACAAAAATATATTTGGTAGAATTATAAGGTTGTTATATGAGGTTATATCAATAATATTAATTTCTACTAAAAGTATTTTGTAATTATGATAATTAATTTAATTTTTGGTTCAATTTATAAAACTAAAATAATTTAAATTAGAACATGTTATTTAATTCCAATTGTACATAATATTGTGTGCACTCATGTAGCAATAACAAACATCAACTAAATTCAAATGGCTAGTTCATATATTTATTTACTTTGACTCATTCTCTGTGCTCCCAAAAATTCAGCAATCCAGATGGGAGGAAGTTCTTGAGCTTACATATAATGATTATAAGCATGTAAAAAATAGAAATAAAAAAGACTTTACATTGGTAGGTGGAGATTTCTTTAATCCAACGGAGGAGCCCAATCCGGCCCTAGATGGGAGTTCCGGACACCAAAAACCTTGGCCCGATTGCTCCCTTGGGGCCAGATGGTTTGGCGCCAAAACCATGCCACCTAATGCGACATGTAGGATGAGTTGTAGTTCCGGCCGGCCCCAAGTATAAAGCCCTTGGGCCGGATTTGGAGGAATTGAGTGATCCCATTGGTTCAAACTAGAAGAGTTCCTGCCGGCCTTCAATCCGGCCCCAAATGTAAACCGGGCCTGACTACCGTGAACTGAAAGTGGGCAATCGTCTGGGTTGCTTGCTAGTGTGGGGGCGTTTCCTGCCTATGGCGTTGGGTTGTTAGATTGTATGGAGTGGCGATGGAGCGCAAGCTTGGTGTTTGGAGATGACGTTGTTCGTGCAAGTGAGGCATGTGTGGACGGTGGTTGTTCTGAATTTTTGTGTTCGGTGTTGTTGGGAATACGTTGGCCCTCGCTATGGATTGGTTTCGAGGTAGCCATCGGCCTCGTAATTCCCCTGCCGATGCTGGTACTTCTAAAAGTGTTGGGCAACAGCGTTCTAGCGGCCGAGGTAAGCGATTTTTTTCCCACTTTTCTGTACCCACTCGTACAATCTTGTCAGATTCCCACCTTCTGTCTGGTTTTAGAGTTTTCTTTTTGTGCAGGAACGTGTGGTGCACTAATCTATTCACCTGCAGAGAAATCTGGTTCAAAGTATACCCCACTGGGTGTGGATGTCAAGTCCGGTACACGCCAGCACCAAGTTCTTGCGTCCTATATTCGGCATTCTCTCCAAAATTGGGGCCCATGGGAAGAACCTCCTCTGTCGTATTGGATCGATGGCACTCAAAGTAGTTGGGTGCCAGCTGCGCCAATGCAAGTGCCGCCAGAGTTGAACCGGGTGCTGACACGCGCAAAAAGCCTAAGTGAAGATTGTTGCCGGGAGTTGCCTCCACTGAAGGCGGCTCTTCGACATGCCGAGCGGTCCGAAGCATTTGCCGATATTATGAAAGAAATGCACTGGTGCACATCGGTGGTGTTCAACACCATGGCATGTAGGAAACCCAAGTGGGCTTCGGCGGCGGTGAAAGATTTTCCTTGGCAAGCCCAACTTGGGTACCACGAGCTCTTTCTGCTGGAGAACGCAGCGGAAGAAGATTGGCAGCAACTAATGGAAGAGCTGGAGAATTGGAAGTGGGGTCATTCTTGCAGTGCTGAAGATTGTGGCAATATACATTTGCACAAAAACCCATCTTCTTGTCTTGCTGGCCAAATATTGAGAGGACTTTCCCTCGAGGAGTTGAAGGTGGAGCAGGACCACAAGTCCTTGTTGTGGAGTTTWGAGCCAGACGTTATAAAGTTTGTTCGGCCACTAGGCTCTGGTTCATTTGGTCAGGTTGTAGAAGTCACGTGGTTGGGATTCAAGTACGCAATGAAACTTTTTAATCACGCCGGGCTTCCTACTTTACGAGCTGAGGCCGATGCACTAGTGAAAATGAATCACCCACACATCGTCAAAGTACTCGCGTACTCTGAGGACTCCCTTCTCATGGATCTAATGTGTATGGATTTACACAAGTTCATCAGAAGCCGAATGAAGGGAGGAGCCAGGGTTCAACCTTTCTCTCTTTGTGCCGCCATCAACTTAATGCTCCAGATTGCGGATGCTGTAAGCTACCTCCACTCTCAGGAGATGGCCCATCGCGACCTCAAGTCCATGAACATTCTTGTCAACCCTGTGTCGGTTGGTGCTGCGGATGATGGATTTGAGTTTGCTAAGATTGCCGATTTTGGGTTGGTGAAGACCAAGCGAGAAATCACCCGGTACTCTCACTTGACGCACAATGTCGGCACCAGGAAATGGATGGCACCTGAGATATTCAGGGCCAACATGGAGGACGATCATCTGGAAGATGCCTTTCCCATGAAAGCTGATGTTTACAGCTTTGGGATTTTGTGTTTCGAAATTTTGTCAGGAGAGGAGTCTTTCAAGGATGTGCCATTAACTGACCTGTACTCGAGGCTGAGAGCCCCCTTTCCTTTGCGTCCATGCCTTCCTTCCAGTTGCCCTTCTGACTTGGCTTCTCTGGTTTGTGCGTGTTGGGATGCGGATCCTCGGGAGCGACCTGCATTTCTTGACGTGTGTCGAGTGTTGAGGTATCTGAAAGGCGTACAACTTCTAACTGGTACGTAATAACACTCTATCTGTACTCCCCAACCCCATGTTATTCTCTCTGGAAGCCGACTTTGAGGTTGATTCCACTTTCTCTCCATCGTCAATGCAGAAGTCCATGAAAGCAAGTGTTTGCCGATCGATCAGGCATGGCCTTTTGGGCGATTGACAGCGGAGGTGCAAGTAAGATTCACTAGAGCAAACTGATGCTACATGTCATTCATTGAGAGTGGAAGGAGTACGTGTTCAATGAGTTATAATGCAATACTACTTCGCCCATGAACTGCGCATGCTTGTTGCACGATTCTTTCAGTGTGCCTTATTCCAATTGCGGCGTACTCTAGATCCAGCTCCCTGAGGTTGCTTCAAATATACCAGTTCCTAGAGTTTTGTACTGACAATTTCTCGTCCTCACTGGGGGATCGGCGGCTGGATTTTACAGAAGCAAGGCCCTTGGGGTGCACGTGCCATTCCTTCTGGGTTTAGCAGTGGTTTTTGCAGTGGTCCAATGGGTTTTATTCGGGCTTTCCAAGTTCATTTCAGAGACAAAGAGAAACTTGAGCTCCGAGGATTTTCTTTCTCTGTTGGAGGAGAGCTTCATGACGTAGAAGGAAGTGAAGTGAGCACTGGTTGGGTGAGCACTCCCTTCACCTTGCAAACTCATCTCCTTTCTTCCATACATGATTCCACATGATAGTACCAGAAATGGGCAATGAAGGTCACTGTAGAATTCTAGGGAGTCGCAAACTAATAAGATCGAGTGGATGCAAGATGGCGACAATCCAGCTACATAGTGCATGTAGCCAACAATTTCTGATTTTAGTTTGTTGTACTTGAAATGGTCAAATTTCTTCTGGATTGGCAAGTGAAATGGACTCCGTAACTCTCGGAGCCCTACCTTGGTGCATGTTCACAGGTAAGATGATTGTCCGGCTATGATGTGGAATTCTGCATGTTGTAAGTTTCCAGTGATTTTGTTTTGCTCTGCGCACAGATCATTTTCGACCACCCCAG